>PVJH01006354.1:0-103081 GCA_004026705.1 Nesogale talazaci | reverse complement strand
GCAGCGGGCAGTTGCTTCAGCAGGAGTGATGGGACCACAGAGCTTCCGAAAGGAAGAGTACTTTCTCAGAGGAGCCTTCTTTGAGCACCCCATTGTAAACTGCAGGTCACTCTCACATAAGTCTCACATTCCTGTCCCAGTTTGTTTTTCTCTGTAGCAGAGATACCATATTGTATGCTTGACTTGATTTGTTTCTATATATGTTTATTCACCATCTGCTTCCACCACTGAAATAGATGCAGGCAAGACAGGAGGTTGTCTGTTTGGTACCTGGCCACTCGCTTGCACATAGAGCACTGCCCCCTGGAGCCTTGTGGCAAGGAGGGAGAGAAGGGCTAAAGGAGCCTGGGCAAGAAGGAATCTGAGCAAGCGTCTTCATGGCACCCTTCAGACAGAAGGCACTTAATGACATAGGACACCCTTTTAATGGTTAGAAGACTTGCGGGGCTCAAAACATCTATGCTGAAGAGGAAAGAAGTGCATATTTACATAGATTTTTTTAAAGAATTACACAGTGCTAATCATTAAGGTGATGTGACTGCATCTTTACTAGGATAATACAGGTGGAATGGCAGCAAGCCTAGCACAATCACTTCATTTCTGTGGATCGCAGAGCTCAGGGCAAGACATTTATGACAAGGAGCCTGGCTGAAGTCAAGGAGAAAGAAAAATGGATGAGAGACTGGAAAACCTAACCTGTGAATAAAAATTTCCTTTTGTACTAAGGAACATTGAAGTGGCTAACAAAAAGAAAATGGTGATGAGAAGCAAGGGAAAAGATTAAAAAGCCAAGCTGCCAAGGTACGGTAATAGAGGGACCATGGAGATTTACAGTCAGAGAGTGACCAAAGAGCACAGATACACACGCACAAACAAAAGCATTCCAGGAAATGAACCCAGGTTCAGTGAACCCTGTCATGCTTACGAAAATTAAAAATTTGTGATCCTAATGCAAATCACCTGTACTGATACACTTTTGACCAGGTTCTGATCAGTGCTTTTCTATATGACTCATGTTCTTTTTACCAAATATGGAGTCATTTTTTTAAGCAGTGAAATATTGCCACTTAGAATTCCAGAGTAGTCGCTTAAAAATGAAATAGAGTACTTATCTTCAGAAGGTTAAAAAAATTTATAATCCTGCTCAGGAATTTCTAAAGAGGTTACAAATTAGGGTAACTACGAATGAGATTTACAGAGTCAGAAATCCCACACAGGGTCACTGAGCATCTGAATCAACTTGACGACACAAAGTTTGGGCTAATGAATACATGAATAAAAGTACTACTTGAACATCCGAAAAAAGTTGGCTTTGAAAATGAAAGACCATGAGAACATTTGAAAAAGAGAGAACCCCACCCCCCCGGCACACACCATAATAGCAAAGAAATATATAAATGATTAAAGGATTTGAGCAGATTTGAACTAGTACTGGTCATGGGTTACTTTTCCCTCAGTAAAAACAATACACTGATCCTGCACTGATGGTAGAACTTACTCGGTATACATTTAATGCTAACTTTAAATAGCAAAATGTCTATATGAATAAAATATTTTTCTTCACTAACCTAATTAAGTTTGGAAATAGTTGGTTCAAGTACAATTATCTTTAAATACTGGCAATTCATTAAACTAAGCTTTCACTAAAGAATGCACATGGAGGTCATTCCAGTGCACAAAAACTTTATTGATAATTCAACATCAAATGCCATTTGGTCAGTGCACAAAACCATTTTTATCACCAATAATTCTGTTAGGCTATTCAAGAACCTTAGGATGATTCATAAACGGTGCTATTTCATCTAAACCCTATACAATATACTTGATGAAAAATTGTAATCAAGTTATTAAGTTAATTCATTGTATTCTATACACAACTGTGAGATCTTGCAACTAAGAGTATCTGGGACACACCAAAGGTGGCATGTGGAATGTACTCATCCCTAATATCTTCAGAAAATTGGTTCCAGGACCTCCCCCATAGATATCAAAATCCATGGGTGCACAAGTATCTCTATATAATGGTATACTTAGTATTTATTCATAACCCACACACATATTTCTATATATTTTAAATCATCTCTATTTATAATACCATGAAATGCTAGGTATCAATTTATATTCTCTTAGCCTTTAAGAAATAGCTTTGATCAGTTAATTACATACACATACACACGTACTTTTTTTTACCCTGTGATTGGTTGATCCATAGATGAAAAACATAAGCTACAGAGGGCAGGCTACAAATGCAAAACATGATCATCGTGGTTTTAAACATTTAATAACGGTTTCCACAACGTGCTACCATTACAATAATAATCAGTATATATATATATACATACATACATATATATGCGCTTGATAGTAGTTTCTTAGCAAATACAAGCTATCTAGCATTTTCTCACTAAAGAGAAAGAATCTGAACATCCATCAGAGAAAACAAGATGCCTGATATAAGTATACCAAAAATAGCATCACTGCTAACTATTTGTTTAAAAGAATTAAGGAAAAAGTATTAGTTATTGGGGGAAACACTACCAAGAAAAACTTCTACAACAGAAATATTAATTATCTAGAATGAAATTTATTATTCTTATTTTAGGTCTGCTGCACAAGACCACTTTTAAGTGTTGAAAAGCAAGGATGCTACTTTGAGGTCTAAGGTGCACCCAACACAAGCAATGATATTTTTAGTCATCTCATATCTATGTAAAAGTGGGACACTGAATAAGGCTGAATAAGAACTGAACCATTTGAATCATGGTGCTGGTGAATATCAAAAGTACCATGGACTACCAAAGGACCAAACAAATCTGTCTTAAAAGAAGTAGTCAAAATACTCTTTAAAAGCAAGAACAGGGAGACTTTGTCTCATGTATTTTGGACATGAAGGGGGAACAAATTACAAGGATCTACATGTAAACTCCTCCCTTGAGTACAAACAACAGGCAAGTGGATGAAGGGAGACATAGGACAGTGTACGATATGATAAAATAATTATAATTTATAAATTATAACAGGTTCATGAGGGAGGGGAGTGGGGAGGGAGGGGAAGTATGAGAAGTTAATACCAAGGGCTTAAGTATTAAGAAAATGTTTCTAGAATGATGATGGCAACAAATATAAAAATGTGGTTTGCATACAATAGATGTATTATTGATTTTGATAAGAGTTGTATGAGCCCCCAATAAAATGATTTTTAAAAAAATCTTAGGTGCTTGAAGAAGAAGATGAATGAAACATAATCATATATGGACAAATATCTTATGATTTGTTCTGGAAGTCTAGAGAATTGAAGCAAGTTTATAAAGTACTGTAGAGATAAAGGACTTGCTTAAAAAAGTTAACACTGAATTAATAGAAATTTCTTTGAATGTGATTCTTATGGGTTTTAAAAATAAAAGAATGAAATTTATAAAAGAAAAGATTGGATTAAAATAAAATCCTTATCTTGACTTTCCAAAACACCAACTTCAAGATAAGAGTTGAAATAGAGTTAAGACACCAGACCCAGTGAAAACTAAAACAAGGCACTTGAATCTAAAAAGGACTGGCATATTCAATGCTAAAAAAATGCTTTAAAATCTTGTTTTTCATGTAGTTCTAAATGTTAAAAAGTTCCAGATACATCAAGAGCTGGCCTATTACACAGAAAAATTATTATAGCAAAAAAACATTTTGAACATTTCATGACTTATACCTCTCAGAAAAAACAAGCCCAAAGCTATTAAGTCCATTCCAACTCATACTCTATCTAAAATTTATGAGGCTGGGAATCTTAAAGGGAGCAGATAGGGTTAACGTTCTCCCACAGAGCAATGGGTGGGTTTAACTTCCAACTTTATGGTTAGTAGTCCAAATTTTACCTGATAGCTCCAACAGGGCTCCACTAGCTATTCTAAGATCAAGAGCAAGTTTCAGACTCTCTCCTGACACCCACTTTAATCTTTTCTTTCTTTCCAATAATCCTTTGTTTTCTTTACATATGATGTTGTTAATGTCATCTCACAGTGTATCAAGTTCTCTGATATTAGGGTTCAGTGAGTCAAATCTACTTTTTTTTATCAAATCTATTCTTGAGGTATACTCTAAATTAAGGTGAAATTTTGGCTCTTATAGACTTGCTTTAATTTTCAACATCAACCTCTATTTACATATGACAATTGATGGTCTGTTCCACAGTCAGCACCTGGCCTTGTTTGGGGCTAATAATATTGAGATTCTCCATTGTCTCTTGCCACAGATATAGTCAGTTTGATTTCTGTGTATTCCATCTAGTCTAGAACCACCTTTGGCGTTGCTGGAAAAAAGGTACTTGCTATGAAAAAATGATTGGTCTTGCAAAAGTCTACTTTATGATCTCTGTCTTTCTTTCTATCATCAAGGCAGTATGTACCACATACTATTTCTCTGTTTCCAACTTTCACTTTTCTGTCACCAATAATTATGAAGGTATGTTAATTACATGCTTCATCAATTTCAGACCAAAGATGTTGCTAAACTTCTTAAATTTTTTCATCATTAGCTCTAATGGTTAGAGCATAAATTTTAATAGTAATTGTAATGAGTAGATTTCTTTATATGCCTATACATAATATCCTATAACAGACAGCATTGTTTCAAGATAGATATTTAAATATTCTCTTAAAAATACAATACTATTCCTCTTGAATAGTAAGACATGTATCATCCTGATTCACAATGGCCAACAGTGTCCATTTCAGCTCACTAATGCCTAGAATATCAATCCTAATTGATATCTGTCATTTCATTTGTCAAAAATCATTTTATTGGGGACTTCTCCAACTCTTATCACAATCCATATATCCATCCATTGTATGTCAAGCATGTTGCCCTCATCATTCTCGAAACAATTGCTTTGTACTTTTAAGCCCTTGGTATCAGTTCCTCATTTTTCTCCTCCCTCCTCACTCCCTCATGAACCTTTGATAGTTTATAAATTACTATTATTCTATCATATCTTACACTGTCCGATGATGTCTCCCTTCACCCACATGTCATTTCATTTTTGATGACTTCTAATTTTCCTAGATTCATACTTGGTACTTTCTAAGTTAAAATTAGTAATGGATGTTTAAAGTTGTTCCTTCTCACTTTTGAGTTGTACACCATCAGTCAGTGAAGACGCACACTTCACTCCATCGATGCCATTATGGCTGACTCTACTCTGAGAGTGTGGCTCTTTCTCACTCACATTTTGAGTTCCTCTGCACTGAGGGCACTATCTCTGACAATGCTCTGCTGCTGCTCATAAGTTTTCACTGGCTAATTCCTCTGAGGTTCACAGCTAATTCCTTCTTCTTATTCTGTTCTTAGTCTGGAAGCTTGCTGAAACCTGTTCACTTTGAATGTCGCTGCTGGTATTTGGCAAAGTTCTAGCATCACAGCAACAAGCCACCACGGTTTGACAAAATGATAAGTCAAATGGTTGTTACTTGAAGTTATTTATATAAAACTAAATCTATAGGAGATTTTTAAAAATTAAACTATGGAGACCCTGAAAATGGATTATATCTCCAGGAAATCCTTTCTGACCATAGTCCAGGGATGTGAAGAGCCTTGCTATCAGACAGAGAGCATTATCAAATGATCATGCAGAGGAGATGTAGTTAGATTCATAATGTAACACCTTACCTTTTACCTTCCCTTTGGCCCATTTTAAATTAGTTGCATATTTACTGTTTTCTTTTTGATTGAGGTTTTTTCTGTTTTATTTTCATGTTGTTTCTTGTTTTTGCTTGGTATGATTTTCTGGATATGAAATCCAGGATAGGCAAATTTATAGAGATAGTAACTGAAGTAATGGCTATCTAGGGGCATGGCAGGGGAGGTTAGGGGTAAATGGGGAGCTAGCAACAACAAGGAAGAAAAAAAATAGCATTCTGTATTCACAATCACAAACCGATTGTGGTAATGATTGCACAGCTGTACTTCATATCATTGAGCATTGAATTGCATGATATGTGTATTATATGTCAATAAATCTCTTTCAAAATCCTTAAATTACAATAAAATATTATCCAAAGAGTTTTAAAACCTATTTTTCCCATATATAAGGCAAACAAAATTATCTACATACAAAGTTATATGCAGTCAAGAAATACTTTCATTAAGTCTTCCAGATTCTTATAAACTCAGAGTATTTTGGGGGGACAGTACCGACCATCCAATTTCATCCCATCACCGAAACTTGAAACTGATGTTTCACAGTATAAAAAGAAAGCCAAGACAATTCTGAGGGGAAAAAACCCACACCTTTTTGTTCTGAAATGGCAAACTAAGCAAATTTTTAAAAATCTGCTTATGTGTTATGATACAGCAAACACAGGAATAAATCTGAAAATACAAAGAGGAAATAAAGATACATTAAAAGAAGAAAAAATGAAGAAATTTAAAGATTGTGAAGCTGCCTCTGTGTAGTACAATTAAAAAATACATTCATTTTCCTCAAATAAATAAGTAAAAATAAATTATACCATCAAAATGAATGTATCTTGATTACATTCCCATACAAGAGCAGGGAAAATGATATTCTTTTAAAGCCATCATTGTTTTCAAAATAGATCGTTCATCAATATTTCACTATTGGTCACAAGCATTTAGAAATATCTTGATCAAAACTGACATGCTAGAACTTAACATTTAAAGAATTTACTGTTAACCCCAAACAAAAAAATGTCCTACTGAAATGAAAACTATTTCATTTGGGAAAATAAACATTCTGAAAAGTTTGACTTACTGGAATGGAAGTTTTCTTTAAATTACAGTCCTTTTCCAGGAGCTCATATACATACTTTGTGATGATCTAGACAGGAGGGAAAAATAACACATTAAGATTCAATGTCTTCTATTATTAATATTCATGCACATCATTTTTCGGAGTGAACCCGTCTCTACCTTATAATACTTGAATATTAAATTAAGACCTTCTTTACTGATTACCTGGAATTGTTTGCCTGTTTCCTACCTACTACCATCAAGTTGATTCCAACCCATCACACTTGTACCTGACAAATCAGATTACAGTTCAAGACTTTGATATAGCAAGATCATTCTGGATTGTTCAACTGTGCCCAATCTAATGACACTTAAAAAGGAAAGATAATAGAACAAAAATATGCCAAAGAGTTGCAACATGAGAACAACTTGACTGGTAGCGGTGGCTGGTTTCAAAGATGGAGGAGCCCTAAGTTTACAGCTCTAACAGGGGAGACTCTTGGTTCTATAAACCACAGGTACCTGCATTCTTCCAATTAGCAAAATAAGCAATAAATTATCCCCCAGACCCTTCATAAGAAACTGGAGACATTTACGCCTTGATTTTATTCCAGTGAGAATGAGTCTAAGACTTCTGGGCTACAAAACTATAATTTATAGTTTTCTATTGGCTTACGTCACTATGTTTATGATAATTTCTTCTAGCAGCAACAATAAAATGACATTGCTTCTACTAAAGAAAGTAAGAGGTAAGGAAAAAGGTGTTTGAAATAAAAGTAATCATTTAATAAATTTTAATGGCCACTTTAAAAAGTGTTTCTTTACCTAAATGTCTTCAATTATCTGAGCACACTATCTTAGGCAAATAATTTTGGCAAGCCCATAATTAAAAATAAAATGGCATGACACGAAATCAGAATATTTCGGTAAAGAAAAGAAAGATGTCAACTGCTTTACTGCTGTATTCAATAATCTAACACAGATTCTCCAGTCTACTTCCCCAGAGGAGTCAAAAATTCTTCTATCTATATGAATTCACTTCACTTTCGAAGCGATATGTAAGACGTATGCATGAACAGCTTTATCTTGCTTGGCCATGGCAATTCCAAAAGATAAGTTACTACAGCAAAACTGGGCAATCTGCTGCTGCTAATTAATCTAATAGTAGTCCTATACTTTCATATAGCATTACAATTATGTTTTTCATACCTTTACCCAAAGATAGTGGTACTAAATTTTAAAAATGGAGACTATGCCTGAAAATACAAATTAAGCTATATAATATCTACCACTTTAGGAAAAATAGCTTACTTATGTGAGATTAGATAAAATTGTTTAACCTTTCTGATAATTTCCTACTATCAACAAAAATGACAAAATATGCTTACATTTAAAACAACAAAATTAAACTTAACCCAAACCCAAATTAATTCTACCACTTTGCAAAATATTTGGGACATAATTACACCATCTAAAAACTATACTATTCTGACCATTAATTCCTTATCAATCTTAATATATTACAGTTAATCCTTAATTTCATAAAAATAGGGTAATTTAAAATAATAAGCAACTAAAACCTACTTATACTTGGCTTTAAAACATAAAATAGAGAAAAACTATTCTGGAAATTCATAAATATCGAGACAGATTTAAAAGACAATACATCAAAGATCTCAGCAAGCTAGCTGAAGAACTGTCCCGATTTGTCTTGCTCTCCAATTCATGACAGCAGAAGAGAAGCAAAACCACCGACTGCGTAAGCTGTTCTTCCTGCCTAGTCTGTTCTCCTCAACCCTACTCATCGTTCAAGAGATAAATCATATGTCACCATGGTCGGGCAACTTGCCTTGGCCCTCCACAACCCTTCAGGGAAGGTCAGTGTGTCTCCTCCTCCCCTCTGTGCTCCTCTGGACCTGATCCAATAGCACACGTGTTGGATATCATTTATGTGTCTATTACACAACGAGTCTCAGAGCACAATGATTTGGGTATGCTGATATTGCTGCTTCACACCTTGCTCACAGGATAATGCCTTGCATATTGAAGATACTTCAAAAATGGTATATGAATGGTATATATAATGTCCATTCTGTCCACATCTTTCAGGAAGATAAATGTTTTGGATAGTTTAAAATATTTTCTACTTGTTGGATTGAGATTAGAAAGAAACTATCAAGAATGTCTGCCTTCTGCTTTACATAGGATTACAGTCTTCATTTACAGAAACCAACAAATCGGTTTTTTAAAAAGAAAAGTGTATCCTGTCCAAATGTCACTTGTTCTTAAATAATCATTGCAAGCCACCAGAAATATGGCTAGAAAGTGCTTAAAAGACTAATTTAAATATGCTCTAAAGCTAAACCTTTATTCTAGTAAGAAACAGCGAGAAAAAAATTCCTATACCTGATAATTTTGTTAGACTTCTTTTGATTCCTATGTAGGCAAATGGATAAAGCTAAATGAACAGACACCAAGAGACAGGAAAACAATCTTGAGATTATATATTCATCATATAGATCCCTGGACTGCCAATAGAATAATGTCCTTTGAGGAATTTGAAAGATTCCAACTAGATTTTTTTCTTCCTAAAGGTTTCTTAAAAGAAAATTATGAAAAGTCAAAGAGTGGCTAAATCGAATAAACAGAGCATATAAAATGGAATCTGATAAGAATTAATTCTCAATGGAGTATTTCCAACAGAAGGAGTAAGTTCAACCTGCTATGAACTTACTCTTGGCATTTATTGAGCATGTGCTGTGTGCTTATCATGTGTCTCATTAATCGAAGCTCTACTTCTGACCCTTAAGTATGAAACTAACAGATAGCCCTTACCATTTCAAAGGCACTGAAATTATTCTAGCAGATTATAATCTAATATGGAAATTATAAAGACTTCCTACAGGTACTTCTCAGACTACGGTAAAAAATGAAACCATATATACCCAATAAAGTTAGAAAAGTATGAAAATAAATATTTTAATTAAATATAAATTTAAAGGTTTTTATTATTCTGAAGAAACTCCCCTGATTGGCATTACACTTAATTTGGCCAAACTCATATACAACAATGAACCGTTTAAAAGATCAAAATTTCTATATTGAGTCTGACAGATGAGTAAGAACTAGCTCAGTAAAACATGAAGAAGAGAGCATTTTAAAAATTTAAAGTCTTAAACTCTATATAGAATAAGTTTTGATAGAATAAAATTAGTACAATGATATTCTCTCAGTCTTCTGCTTAAAAATAATATGCATTATGTTTAATATTAGATAATGCACTGGGCTGCTGGCAGTTCAAAACTAGAACCCACTCCTAAGAGAAATCCTGAGCACTCTCTGCTCCTTGGAGCTCAAGTCTTGGACAGCCATGCGAGCCATTCTACTCTGCCCCAAGTAGTCTATCAGAGTCAGAATCAATGCTAAGGCACTGAGAGTTGAAAACAGCTTAATTTTATATATGCGTACTCTTTTGGTAGTAGTTATTTGTTTATAAAGCCCTGATTTCACAAACAAATTACAGGAAGTTGCAAAGGCATCAAATTTTATCTCAAATGTAAACGAAGTTTTCTACTATGAGGTTATAATATATTGGGAGTTTAATTAAGATTTTAGAGACCAATTTTTCCTTTGAACACAAGATTATATCATATGCTGTTCAGTTCCACTTGCGGATAAAAAGAAAAAAGAAAACCTGTGGCTTGTAAGAAACGAGTTTTACTCATATCATCTCCAAAGAGAAAAGGTATAATTGGTAGATTTTAACTTTAAGCAATGAGTTCATTTAGCATATGTTCCCAAAACAATATGTTATGAACTTGAAAACAGCATGATTTTTACCTTGAAGGCTAAAGTAGTTTACAATCCTCTAACAGCAAGAAAATGGTAATATTTCCCTTAGTATTAAGAGTTAATAAATTAATAAGATCTACATATGAAATTTTTTTATTATTCTTTCATTTTAAAACAAATTGTGAAAATTATAATTAATATCACCTAATAGGAATAGCAAACACTGCTGCTCAAATTCTAAATAGTTTAGGAGATAATTACACTTGATATTTAAAAGTAAAAATGTGTTTTTAATTAAGTGCATTTTCTACCTTACTCTGCTCTTATGTTCAAAAACCACATACCAATTTTTTGTTTCCCTACTATTTATACTTCTTTTGTTGTTGTCCTTGGCTTTTTGTTTTGTTCTGTTTTTTTGGCATCACTGCCCTCTGGTGGTGGGAGTAGGAGGCTCAGCCTTTGCTCTTGTGGAGCCGCTGCTGGAATTGAACCTCCATCCCAGTGGGCCACAGTCCCGCGCACACTATTTATAATTCTTGCTGACAATCTTTTACCAAAAGGTTTGTTTAATTCAACATGAAGTGCTAAGTTTAGGTCTTACTTTACATTTTGATTTAATCTTTTACAGTGCTTGTTCTAAGCTGCTTACTTTCCTTCTTTTACTACCACTTAATAGATTCGAGTTTCTTTACACCTGCCTTTCAGGTATGAAAATTATATAAGTCCATTTCTATAATGATGTCCTCATAGTTTTAATCTAAATATTTTGCATACCAAAGTCTAAAACTAAGTTAATACCTATTTCTCCTGCTCAATAGCTCAGAGAATGTGAAACTAGAATTGTATTTCACTTATAATGTGTGTCAAGATTGGAGGAAAACTTGCTAATAGCCTAAGATAGCAGATGACACAACCTTGCTTGAGAGGATTTGAAGCACTTGTTTTTGAAGCTCTAAGATTGTGGCCTTCAATAAAGGTTACTCCTCACTGTGAGGGAAAAAGAAAAAGACCTCCCCAAATGGACCAACAGGTAACATTACTATAAATGGGGAAATGGTTGAATTTGTCAGGATCTTATTTTGCTTGGACCTGCAATCAATATTTAAGGGATCAGCCGCAAGGGATCAAAGGACACATTTCATTAGGTAAATCTGCTGCAAAAGGCCTCGTTAAAGTGCTGAAAAGCAAGGGTGTTTCTTTGAGCGATAATAAGGTACACCTGCCAGAAGCAATGATACTTTCAATTGTCTCACACCTGTGTGAACCTTGCACTTTGAAAACATGAAAATGGAAGCAAAATCAAGGCATTTAAATTACAGTGCTGGCAAAGAATATTGAAAGTACTATGGCCTGCCAAAAGAACAAACACATCTGACGTGGAAGTTACAGTGAGCATGCTCCCTCGTAGCAAGGACGGTGAGCTGTCTCGCCTACTTTGAACATGTTATTAGGAGGGAGTGGAAAAGGGCATCAACAAGTACAGGGGAAGCAAAAAGGAGGGAGACCTCCATACGGTGGGCTGATCCAGAGCTGCCGTGACGGGCTCAAACATCACAATGATAAAGAGGGCACAAGACCAGGGTGGCTCGATTCTGCTGTACACACAGTCACTATGGGTCGGAACCCACTGGATGGCACCTAGCAATTTATGATGTATGACTTTTACAGCATATTAGCTCCACTTTGCTTTTGTATGAAGGCAAGTCAAAAAGTGTTGTGACAAAAATCCCAAAAGCATCATTACACAATTTATCAAAAGGTGAAGCTACTTTTTCTAAAATGTAAAGCTACTTTTTAAAACAGCCCTTCCAGCCACCTGTCTAAAAACTCTTGTTTCCATCTTTCTAAGCTTTCCTGAAAGAGCCTTTGTCAGCAGGACTTGGTTTGGGAAATCACAATCTTTTCAAATGGGTTTGACATCAGCCTGTCCATTAAGGGGAAAAAAGGAGGGAGGCAGCACACCACACGATCATCAGCCATGGAGACGGGAGGACAGCGTTTGCCTGAGGACTAAGCGCTGTAGGGGAAGGAAGGAAGAATAGAAACTGGAAACACAAGGAGGAGGTGACTAAAGTGCCTTTTCATTGTGGAGACTGCAGTCAATGACATAAAATAAAACTGGGATGAATTCTTGAAGGATTCTCTTGGAAAACCTTCACCCAATTCACAATAAAAAGTTCCAGAAAACTGTTTGAGTTTAGGGAACAAAAAGAAGTCAGGAGGGAAACATTAGGAATATCAAACAGGAGTAACATTTCCCAGTGGAGTCCTCAGAGGACATTCCTTGTTACCCAAAGCAGGTGCACTGATTAGCAATGATGAATGGGTTTGGAAGAATGCACTCCGATTTGATGGTCTGAAGTGAAAACACCCCACTCCACCTCCACTTAATTCACAATAAAAAATCATTAAAAAAAGATTATCCCGTTAGAGTCCCCAAAACCAGTTACCATAATCTCCTGAACTGACTGAGCTGTCTAGCTGACCTATTGAACTAGCTGAATTTATACGTGCACACACACACACACACCCCACACACATAGAAATATTTCTTTTTTATATTGTGAAATTTTTTCATCTGTAACAATTTTATTGACATAACTCACATATCGTACCATTCAATAGTTTAACCACGTAAAACCACCAACACAATCATTTTTAGAACATTTTCTTCATTTTGTATTCATTATTTTTTTCTTTTCTTCTTTCATTTATGTTTTTATTTGGGAGGGGGGGCATCACTGGCCTCTGGTGGTCATGGGAGCTACCCAGCCTTGCTCCTGGAGAGCTACTGCTGGATTTGAGCCGCCAAGCCCGTGGGCCGCAGTCTCACACTCAACCATTACGCCACCGGGGCTCAGCCCTCCTGTTTCATTTATAAATTCATTTTATTTATTTCATTTTTTTTCTTTCTTTTTTCTTCTCTTTTGATATGCTTCCTACTCTCTTTTATGAATTATTTTATTGGGGGCTCATACAACTCCTAACAGGATCAATACATACATCAATTGTATGCAGACCACATTTGCACATTTTTTGCCATCATCATTCTCACAACATCTTCATTCTACCTAGGCCCCCAGTACAAACTCCCCATATTTCCCCTCCCTCTCCACTCCCCTTTCCCCATGACCCTTTAACAATTTACAAATTGTCATTATTTTGTCATCATACACTGTCCGATGTGTCCCTTGACACACTTCCCACTTCCACCACTTCCCCATTGTCTATACCCCACAGAGGAGGTCATATGTAGATCCCTAAAATAAGCTCCCCTTTTCTATTCCCTCCCTCTACTCTCTTGGCATTACCACTCTCACCCCTGGTTCTGAAAGGATCACCTGTTGTGAATTACCCATTACTTGCTCCAGTGTACATCCCCTGGTCTAGCTGGATTTGTAAGGTAGAATTGGGACCATGATAGTGGGTGGGAAGAAGCATTTAAGAACTAGAGGAAAGTTGCAAGCCTCATTTTTATTACACTGTACCTTGACTGGATCGTCTCCTTCCTACAACTTCTTTATAAAGGACTGTCACTTTACGTACTGATGGACTTTGAGTACCCAATCTGTACACCTGCTCATTTATAAGGATATAATTTTTAATTCTATGATGCTTGATACCTGATCCGTTCGATAACTCATCATGGCACAGCTGGTGTGCTTCTTCCATGTGGGTTTTGTTGCTTCTGAGCTAGATGGCTGCCTTTTTACTTTCAAACCTCTAAGACCCGAGAGAGCTGGGCACCATCAGCTTACTTCACCACATTTTCTATGCACACATTTGTCATCAGCAATCATATCAGAAAGGTGGACATGCAATGATATGCTTTTAAGTTCTTGCAGCCTGATTACTGATCCCTTTGACACTGCATGGTCACAAAAGCTGGTGTGCTTTTTTCATGTGAACTTTATGGCTTCTGAAATGGATGACTGCTTTTTCACTTTCAAGTCTTTAAGATCCCAGATGCTATCTTTTGATAGCAAAGCACCATCAGTTTCCTTCATCACTTTTGTTTATGCACACATTTGTCTTCAGTGATCACGTCAGAAAGGTGAGCATCATGGAATGCCAATCTAATAGAACAAAGTGCTCTTGCATTGAGGAAATATTTGAGTGGAGTTCTAATGCCCATCTGCTATCTTATTACTAACCCGATAAGTGTATGCACATAAATCTATTTCCCCATTGTCATATACATGCCTGTATTTAGAACTCTATAAATGCCTCTTACCCCAAACCACCCCCAGTTCTTTCCTCTATTTTCTTTTACTTGTCCTACTAACATGCTCAGTCTCCACTTGGGTTTCAGTGTTTTCTCTCTGTTGCATTACTATTGCTCAATCTCTATCATGGCCAAGTTTTTTTAGGCATTCTAGCAAGATTAAGGAACATATATTGCTGAGAGAACTTGCCTGCAGCCATTCACTGATGACAAAAGCATACTCAAACATGTGTTTTATGAAAGAAAACTCTTAATATAGTGCTTTATTTATGTTAGCACTTCTTTTTAACTTTGGTGAACAATTGCTGTTGTATTTTGTAATTTATGCTTCGATTTACCAATTTTGCCAATTATTTTGCTCATGATTCATTCTTAACTATATCTCATTCTCTCGTGAGTTCAGTTTTCTTTTATTAATTGTTTCACAAGAGGTAATCACATTCTTTGTCTCAAAATATTTTATCTGGACCTTGCCTGTGAATGAGTTTTAGTTGAAAACACAGTTTTATATCAATATTGATTTTCTCTAATGTTTTCTGTTTTCTGTGGCTGTTGCTAATACTCCCTCTGTTGGTTCAATTAAGGTTTAGATAATTAGACTTCACTTTTTGATTTTATTTATGATCTTTCCTACCTATTGCATAATTCACTACATCATCTGAGTTTAAGTAGTTTTATTAATTCTCCTATGAACTCAATGTTCCTCCTAAATCTACTCTCATTCCAAGACAACTGACATAGCATTACTACTTCAGGGTTTTTCTCACCCCAGTTCTCTTCTCTGGAAGCTCTGATCAAACATAAGTTGGTAATTTTATTCTGACCTCTTTGAACCCTTTATGTACTTTCTTGCCATCTTATTTCTCAGTGATACATATACATACACACACACACACATTTCATACAGGGTTGCTCTAAATACTATCTTCTGATCTATCTAACCTGCTATTTAACTTTTTCATTGAATTTTCATCCTAGTGACAGCCTTTTTCCTTCTATAGTCTCTTTTTATATGGTTTTCACGCTATTCCTGTTTTACCTACTTCCATCAAAAAATTTTAGCCTCTAAAATATATTTATATTAAGGTCTTTAACCAATAATTTGCTATCCATGGTTCTCAAACTTCTGGTTCTTCAAGTCAAAATATTCTTTTTTTAAAAAGGTCAGCTTAATATATAGGAACTTCATGAAAATTTTCTCTCAAATTATTTGCCATTTCCATATCTTCTTTGTCAACAACAGACTGCTCAATAGCATTCTATACCAATTTGCTGATTATTACATCTCTTCATCCTATTTTTGTGACTTGGTTTTACTTCCATGAGAATAATGACTATGTTTATACTTGGTTACACTTCCAAAAAAAGTCAAGCAGAAGAATTTTTTTAGATCTTATCTTTCTAAATTATTTATCAGTTAATTAGCAGAAAGATGTACAATTCAATCCATGTATCACTCCCAGTTTTTTTTTTGATATTTCTCAGTACCATAAGATTGAGACAAAATAGTCATACAAAATTGTAAAGAGAAAGAGAAATTAAGGTGAACAAGTCTTAGCTTAATATAGGTAAATTTTACAATACTTTCTAACCAGCAAAACACACTGCAACTAATATCTAGAATGCCTGATTTCAAAGCCAGCTCATCTCGCTATTAGTCATAAATATAATTACTAGCATCTGTAGAACCTTCATCGTCACAGATACAAAATGAAATAGTATAATGACCAGAACACAGCTTGCATCATTCTTCAAAGCACACAAATGCTGTCGAGTCAACAGCTATTAACTTCCAATATAAACACAAAGCATCACTACATTACTTTTCCAAGAGTTGTATTTTTGCTGAATTACTGGGTAATACAAATAATTATTCCATTTGGCTGCTAATTAAAATATTGAAGGTTCAAATTTACACAAAAATGCCTTGGAAGAAATGTCTGGCAAGCTACTTCTGAAAAAGTATCCAGTGAAAATGCTGTGGGTACAGATTGACAGTGACACATATGAGATTGTTTATGTCTGAATCAACTAGACAACAGTTGACATATTGGTTTAAAGAGTCATAACTAAATAAAATACGTGGCCCTATATTTAAGCTAAATTTAAGGAGCATTAGCTACTAAATGTGCTGTTACCTCCCATCAAGTAGATTCCAACTCATAAGGAAACTCTGTACAAGCAAACAAAACTCTGACTACTCTTGGACCATTATTACAGTCATCTTTATGCTTAAACCACTGTTGCACCCACAGTGTCAATCCATTTCACTGAAGGTCTTGCTCTTTTACTTTGACCTTCTACTTTATACCAAGCATGACATATTTCTCCTGATAATATGTTAAAAGTACATGATTCTCACTTTTTTAAAAAAAATTACTTTATTGGGGGCTCATACAACTCTTAGTACAATCATACATCCATCCATGTGTCAAGCACATTTGTACATTTGTTGCCACCATCATTCTCAAAACATTTTCTTTCTACTTGAGTCCTTAGTATAGCTCCTTATTTTTGTGCTCCCTCCCTGGCCCCCTCCCTCATGAACCCTTGATAATTTATGAATGGTTATTATTTTGTCATGTCTTACAATGTCCACCATCTCCTTTCACCCGCTTTTCTGTTGTCCATCCCCCAGAGAAGTGGTTATATGTAGATTGTCATCATTTTCCCCCTTTCTACCCCATCTTCTCTCCATCTTCCCAGTCTCTCCACTCTCACCACTAGTCCTGAGAGGTTCATCTTTCCTGGATTTCTTGTGCTTCCATTTCCTATATGTACCAATTACATCCTCGGGTCTAGCTTGATTTGTAAGGTAGAATTGAGATCATGAAAGTTGGGGTTGGGGAGGCGCACATTTAAGAACTAGAGGAAAGTTGTATGTTTCATTGTTGCAACACTGCACCCTGACTGGTTCTTCTCCCCACAAACCTATTGTAAGGGGGTGTCCAGTTGCCTACAGATGGACTTGGAGTCCCCACTCTGCACTCGCCCTCATTCACTATGATATGATATTTTGTTCTTTGATGCCTGGTAGCTGATCCCCTCCACACCTTGTGATCACCCAGGCTGGCGTGCTTCTTCCATCTAGATTTTGTTGCTTTTCAGCTGGATGGCCAATTGTTGATCTTCAAGCCTTTATGTCTCTGGGTTTGCTAACACCACTTCCTGTCCCCCATCTCTCCCTCTTCCAGGTCCCCCTGAAACTGTGGGGCCCATTGTTTTCCACCCCAGATTGTTGATGCTGCCTATCTTACCTAGATAGACCTGCAGAGATATTATCATGCACAAAAACAAGACAGAGCAAAACAAAGCAACAAAACAACAACAACAAAAAAACAATGGCAAAAAAAAAAAAAGAAAAGAAAAGAAAAAAAAACCACAATCCACAAGCATCAACTCTTTTCTGGTGTTCCTCATTCATTGTACAGCTTTCACATGCAGAAGTGGCTATATCTTGGGTCAAGTACACTTTTGCCCTCATAGTGACATTCTTGTTCTTTAATACTTTAAAGGTTTTTTTGCACCAGATTTACCCAGTAAAATACCTCGTTTCATTAGTTGACTGCTGTTTCAACAGTTTATAGATCCAAGCAAAATGAAATCCCTGACAACTGTAATCTTTTCTGTCAATAAGTGCCTTAAGTCATCTTAACTTTCAACAAGCCGCAAGTTATCTACATGTGACTCAGTGTAAATGTATCTTCAACCCATCCTCATGCCATGTTCCTCTTTATCCAGTCCAGCTTCTCAGATTAGATGTTCAACATACAGATTGAGTAAAATATGGTGAAAAGATCCACTGCTGACAAATATTTTACTAATTTTAAATATTCAGTAGCTCCAGTTAGGGTCAAATGACTGACTCTTCATCTAAGTACAAATTCAGCAGGAGCATAAATTATTCTGGAATTCCAGTTCATCACAATGTTGTCCGTAATTTACTATGATCTACAGGCTTCAAATTTCCCAGATTCATACTTTGTACATTCCTCATTCTGATTGTTAACAGATGTTTGCAGCTGCTTATTCTCATTTTGTGCCATGCCACAACAGCAAATGAAATTCCCCAAACCTTTACTCCATCCATATCAGATATGTCAATGCTTCTGTTAGGAGAAGCCTCTTACGCAGTCATAGTTTGAGTGTCTTCCCCCCTATGAAGCCCTGGTTGTATTGCTGAGTAGGTACTGGGGTGCTAGTCCCAATGTCAGTGGTTCGAGATGGCCACCCTCTCTGTAGGAGAAAGGTGAAATCATCTGCTCCATTTACAGTCTCAAATACCTGAGTCAGGATTGACTCCGTTGGCCGAGGGTTTGATTTTTGTTTTTGTTTTTCCAACCTAAAGAGCTCACACCTCCAATAATATACCATTCAATGTCCAATACTATTCAGAAAGTTTTCCGTGGATAATTTTTCAAAAGTGGTATACTTTTTCCTCCTTCCTAGTTTGGAAAATCCACCCATACCTATTTACCTTGGCTGTCACTGGCGGTATTTAAGACGCTGGTGGCATAGCTTCCAGCATCATTATACATGCAAGGTGCCACTGTACAATAAACGGACAGATGAGGACCGGGCTATGAATTATGCTTCAGAATGTGTATTCAACTGTGGTGTTTGTTATTCAAGAAGGACTGTCTAAAAATTTCATGAGGAAACATAACCCATCTAGATTACATTCCTGATCGTTTATTTCATTTTTGCTTTGTTTCTTCCCATTCTAAAGTTATCATGAGCGCTAACGTCTCTTCAATTCTCCAAAACTTGCTTCAAATGAATCTTTCTCTGCTTTTCCCAATAAACTCTGTGTTTCATATGACTTTTATCATTCCACATCTATTATACATATGCACTTCTTGAAAACAACTGTACCCCATTTTATCACAGCACCACCCAAATTATATATACATAACACACAAACAAGAAATGAATATTACAATGTGTTAAATTTGTAAGATTTATCAAGATATGACACTAAATGGTATATAATTATAAAAATATACTTCTAAAAACAATGTTTTGATTTTATGCAATATATAAGTATACATGATTTTAAATAAAAGCAGCTAACATAGTATACATTGGGTAGTCACCCAGAGTCAACAACTTTCAACAGAACTTTCAGACTAAGAACAGATTATAGAGAAGGAATTTGCCACTAAAACTCCAGAATGCCAGTTGAACATTGTTGAGATGGTGCCAGAGATGAGCCCATTAGGTTGGAAGGCACTCACAGGATGACTGATAAGAGCTGCCTTCTCAAAGTCATCTCAACCATGATGACATGGAAGAAGAAAAGCTGTAGGGTCCTTCATCTGCTAATGGAGTACAATTTAATTTGAGAAAAAAATAGCTGCAAACATCTAATAATAATTGGAACTTGGAATATATGAAGTACAAATCTAGGAAAATTGGATGACACCAAAAATCAAATGGGTCACACAAAAATCGATAATCTAGGCATGAGTGAGTGGAAAGGGACTTGTATTTGTTTTTCTTCATAATCACATGATTCCATCCTCCTGTCTCTAGGATGGCTCTTTTTTTAAAAAAATCATTTTATTGGGGGCTCTTACAGCTCTTATCATATCCATACATATATCCATTTTTTCAAACACATCTGTATATATGCTCTCATTCATCATCTTTTTTAAGCCTCTGGCATGAGCTTCTCATTTTTTCCTCTCCCTTCTTGACCCTCCTACCCCTCCTACCCCCATGCCCCTTGATAATTTCTAATTTCTTTTCATACCTTACACTGACTACTGTCTCGCTTCACCCACTTTTCTGCTGTGTGTTCCCCTGGAATGGGGGCCATATGTCGATCGCTGTAATTGGTTGCCCCTTTTCCACCCCCAACCCTTAAACCTTCCTAGTATCGCTGCTCCCTTTTTTGGTTGGGGTTTGGGGTGGGGGCAGTACCTGTTCTGGATTCCCTGTGTTCTTAGCTCTTACTAATATAATATACTAATATGTTCTGGTCTAGGCAGATTTGTAAGATAGAATTGGGGTTATAGTGGGGGGTGGGGGTGGATCGCGGGGATTAAAGAACTAGAGAAAGGCTGAGTGCAATATTTTATCGGTGCGATATTGCACCCAAACTGGCTCGTCTCTTCCTTGTAGTTGTTCTAATAGGCAGTATCCAACTGACTACTGATGGGCTTTGGGTCTCCACTCTTCCCCACATTCCCATTGGTGTGGTTTCTTTTGCTTTAGATCTTTGATGCCTGATACCTGATCTCATTGACACTTCATGATCATACAGGCTGGTGTGCTTCTTCCATGTAGGCTTTGTTGCTTCTAAGCTAGATAGCCGCGTGTTTATCTTCAAATCTTTAAGACCCCTGATGCTATATCTTTTGATAGCGGGGCATCATCAGCTTTCTTCACCAGTTTTGCTTATGCAACCATTTTGTCTTCTGCGATCGTGTCAGGGAAGGTAAACATCATAGAGTGCCATGTTAGTGGAACAAATTGGTCTTGTGTTGAGGGAGTACTTGAGTACAGGTTGAATGTATATCTGCTGTGCATATCTCTATTCCCATCATTGTGTATAAATGTATTTATATATACACCTGCCCGTATTTAGATCTCGATAACTAATCTATATCTATATCTCCCAATTCTTTCCTCTATTTCTTTTTACTTTTCTCTCACCCCAATATCATGTTCGGCCTTCATTCAGGTTTTGGTAATTCAATGGCTCATTATTATATACTGTCAAATGGCAAAACGGACCAATCGCCTCTAAGCACATATTCCATTTCACCTACTTGGCAAGGGTTACAAAGACATGGATTGGAGAGTCATGCATAAGTCATTTTACTTCACCACAATGGTAAATTTGTTATTATATTACTTTATTACCTAAAATTTGCTCCTGGTGACTTACCATATTAGTAATAGAGATCTTCTTCATTCTGGTCTTTAACCAGTCATGGTATTCCATTATGTGGACATACCAGAGTTTAATAAAACAATTTTTAAAAATAATTAATGCTTTTTAAAATCATGTATTAAATATACATTAAAATGTTTAATGGATCCTCTGCCAAATAAACAAAATTATTATCTTGGGACTTTGAATCACATAAAATGAAGATCGACTTTGCAAAGATATGCTTTTGCTCTCAATGTCCTATTTACCCATGTTTTACATCTCATTGGAACTTCCCTCCTAGGAATGGAGAAAGAAAGGGAGAGAGAAAAGAAAGACACATAAACTATCTTAATAATTAGGTTTAACGTTATTCGATAATGCCAGTTTGTCTAAGCCTGTCAGGACTCACCTAACATATCTTTATACTGAAAGAAGACTATGAGATGAATGGCAATGAGTTGTCTAATTAGAACCAAGGCACACTTACCCTGGGTGCATATTCTCTTAAGCCAGAACTACATCTTAAATATCACTAAAATTATTTCTGCTTCATCTCTATTTTCCCCTTAAAACCTTTTTATACTACATTCTCAGTGGGTATATTCTAAACTTTTAAAAATTCTTTTGAAGCAACTGCTTTTTCAGCATATCTTTGAAATAATATTCATTCCACCGTCTTTCCATTAGCATTCCCTAGAGCATTGGTTCTCAACCTTCCTAATGCTGCAACCCTTTAATACAGTGCTCATGCTATAGTGACCCCCTCCAACACAAAATTATTTTCATGGCTACTTCATAACTGTCATTTTGCTACTGTTATGAATCAGCTGACTCCTGTGAAAGAGTCATTCGATCCTCAAAGGGGTTATGACCCACAGGTTGAGGACCACTGGCCTAGAGGTTCTGTTCTGTCGCAACTATGCTTCATTTAGAACTATGCTCTCACATTTTCCTTTTACTTGTTCTACAGATGTCTTCCTTATTCTATCCCATTCTTTTTCTCCCAAAATTCAATTCTTACATAATTTGCAAAAACATTGGACTTATAAACTTGTCCATCTAACAGCTGATATCTCATCATAGGCAACTCAAACAGAACATGTTGAAAACAAAATGACTGTTGGAACAGCTGGTGCCAAAAGTTAGTGGATCGAGCCCCTTCCTAGCTCAGAATGAGAAAATACTTGTGTTCATTCACATAATGACTATAGCCTAGGAAACCCGAAAAGGCACTTCTGTTTATTCCTGTCGGGTTGCTATGAGCAGGGTGGAACATTATGAAACACAACAATGGAATACATTCAAAGCTATTCTTCCCTAGTGTGCTCTTTGAACTCCCCAAAGAGCACTACCACACACCCTTTAGTCACGAGCCTGTCTTGACTACAACAGTTTCATGGTCTTATAATCAATTCTTGAGTTCCCAATGCTAATGTTAAAAAATATGTCTTTCTCCATTTATCTGTATTATAAACATTCTGGTCAACTCCTGCCTTGTCAGGAGGTCATTATTATCTCTCTCCTAGATTGCTTTTATAACCACTTAACTGGTCCATTGCTACTTCATAACTGTAATTTTCCTATTGTTATGAATTGGGCAGCCCCTGCAAGAACCTCGTGATAATATCAAAAGATGCGGAAAAAGCATTTACCAACATCCAACATCAGTTCTTGTTTAAGACACTGAAGAAGATAGGAATCTACATATGAAAATTCAACAGTCAATTGAGAAAAGAAGTGATCCTACTGAAAGTGGGCAGCAGACAAGGATGCCCCTTGCCCTCACTCTTATTTAACATCATATTGGAGGTCTTAGTTAACAGCATAAGGCAAAGAAGAAAGAAGTGAAGATATCGTTATTCACAGACAATATGATTTTATATGTGGAAAATCTGAAAAATCTCCACTAGGGACAAAGTGGAAGCAATAGAGCAAAATGGTATAGTGGCAGGTTACAAGATCAATAAACCAAAGTCTATTTGACTCCTATACACATTGGAAAAGGCTACAGAAGAAGAGATCAAAAAAGAGGATATCCTTCACAGTAGCCAAGCACAAATTGAAATATATAAAGATATACCTGACTTAAAAAAAAAAAAGATTTGTATGAGGAAAACTACAGAACACTATTACAAGAGAACTCAACAAATGGAAGACGATCACATGCTTAAGAATCAGAAGATGTCAGTTCTGCCCGTTACCAAATAAATTTAATGCAATCCTGATACATACACCATCATCTTTCTTAAAAGAAATAGAAAAACTGGTTACCAACTTCACAAGGAGAGGGAAGAAGCCCAGAATTAGCAGAGAAGTCCTCAAGAAGAATGACATATTATACAGCCACAGTAGTCAAAACCACACGGTATTAGTATAATGATAGATACTCAGACCAATGGAAAAGAATGTAAAACTCAGAAATGAAACCATCAGCAATGAAACCATCAACAACTGACATTTGATATGGGCACAAAAATATTAAATGGGAAGCTGATGCCCTCTTCTTCAACAAGTGGCATAGGAAAAAATGGATATCTACCTGCAGAAAAATGAAGCAGGATTCTTTTTCACTCCATGCACAAGAATAAACTGTACCTGGGTTATAGACCTAAGGTAAATTCCCAAACTGTTAGGGCCATCATTGATGGAATTGGAGCAAACCTGAGAACTTTGGTGCAGGGAATACATAGGCTATTGAAAATAGGGAAGAACCCAAATACAGATGACTCAGAAACTGACAAATGTGATGTACTGAAGATAAAACACCTCTGTACACTGAAAGAATTTTTCAAGAGTGTAATAAGAGATCCCACTGATGGGGAAAATATCTCTAGCAGTGACACATCAGACAAAGGCCTTATTACTAAAATCTACAATACTATGCTAGCTTCCCTCCCTCCACCGAAAAAAAAAAAAAACAAACTAATTGCTCATTGAGGAGGTGGACAAAGGACCTGAACAGAAATTTCACAGGGTATGAAATATGAGTGGCCAATAAACATATGAGACAATGTTCCCGATTATTAGTCATAAGAGAAATGAAAGTTAAAACAATGAGATACCTATCACTTAACACCCTCAGCGCAATTCAAAAAATCAGAAAGCAACAACTGTTGGAGGTGCTATGGTGTGCTGATCAGAGCACACAGGAGTACATGAAGTGTGGGGGTGGGGGGCAGAGAGTTAGCACATCCTGGCCCACTGTGGCAGTCATGTACTTATGTTAATTTCATGATTGAGATGTAGGGGTGGAGTCTAGCCTGCTAATCTGGAGATAGACATTGAGTAGCCAATGAGGCCTCTGTGTGGGCATGGCTTTCTCCTGATACATCTCGGAAATTTCGAGATACTTCCCTCGTGAGGATGAGAAGCTATCTTCTCCAGTTGTTGGGAGTTAGTTCTCAGAGACGAGGAATCATGGACAAGACAAGATGGCAGCACCTGAGGAGCTAGAGAAGCCACATGGCTTTGCCCTGTTGGAGTCAGATATCTGAAGCTGGAGAGGCCACGTGGGGACCCCTGTCAATGATGAGTTCCTTTAGCCACCACTGGATGCTATTGATGGACCCTGAGCCCTGGAAGCGAGAAGCCATGAGGGGACCCCTGCCAGCGCCAGGAGTCTGCACCCACTGACCTGTGACTTCATGAGTCAGAAGGAGACTTTATAGACTGATGTTGGGCATATGGGTTAATATTAGATTTATGACTTTGTACTGGACTGTATTGGGATGCTTTCTTAATGTCCTATTTCCTTTATATATAAACCTTTTCCTTATATCCATATGTGTGTCCTTGAATTTGTTCCTCTAATCTACCCGGACTAACACACCCACCAAACCCTCAGGATGATATCCCTGATCAGAACAGCCAATGCACAGACAAGATGATAGAGTTGGTCCACTATGACACAATGTACCTCATTGACCCATAACATTACGGAAGACAAAAATGGAGATACAGTGTGGGAATTGTGCCTGATGCGACCCCACCAAACCGAGACAAACGACTAAGGGTGTGAAGCAGAATGGCAAGGGGAGCACGAGTCGCCAGGGAATACCAAAATTAGCTTTTGGGGCTAGAGCATGGCACCCCATCAGACTCATTTGAAAACACTCCTAAGGTCAACAAACAGACCTTGAACTATTTACAAGGCTTTCTTTTTTCTGACATTGTTTTTTTCCTGTTGTTTTGTTTTCTTTTGCTCCGTCTTGTTTTTTGTGCATATTATTTTCTCTGCAGGTCTATCTAGATAAGATGGGTATGATAAACAATCTTGAGGAGAAAATAAACCAAGAGTTCCAGGGGAACTTGGGAGAGGGGGAGGCAGGGGAAAGGAAGTGGGTGTAAATAAATCCAGGGACAAGGGAACAACAAGTGATCTAAATTGATGGCGATGCGGGTGTAGGAAGTTCTGATAGGGCTATATCAACCGAGAGGAATTACTGAAATCCAAATGAAGCCTGAACATAATAATGGGGCAAGAGGAAAGTAAAAGGAAATAGAAGAAAGAACTAGGAGGCAAACGACATTTAGAAGTACAGGCATGTACATATGTAAATATATCTATATATGATAATGAGAAAATATATCTTTGTGCCTATATTTATATGTTTAGCATTAAAGTAGCAGATGGACATTAGGCCTCCACTCAAGTATTCCCTCAATGCAAGAACACTTTGTTCTATTAAACTGGCAATTCCATGATGCTCATCTTCCCAACTTGATTGCCAAAACGGGTGCTTAAGCAGATGTGGTGAAGAAAGCTGATAGTGCCTGTCTATCAAAAGATATAGTGCTTGGGTTCTTAAAGACTTGAAGATAAACAAGCGGCCATCTCGCTGAGAACCATCAAAGCACACATGGAAGAAGTACACCAAACCTGTGTGATCATGAGGGGTCAATAGGATCAGGTATCGGGCATCAAAGAACAAAAAAATTATATCATTGTGAATGAGGGGAAGTGCAAAACGGGGACCCAAAGCCCATCTGTAGGCGACCAAACATCCCCTTACAGAAGGCTCATGGGGAGGAGATGAGCCAGTCAGGTTGCGGTGGAGCACTGATGAAATCTACAATTTTCCTCTAGTTCTATAATGCCTCCTCATACCCCCTACCCCACTATCATGGTCCCAATTCAATCTTACAAATCCGACTGGACCAGAAAATGGAACTGGTACAGATACGAGCTAGAAACACAGGGAATCCAGGACAGATAAATCCCTCAGGACTAATGGTGAGAGTGGCAATACTGGGAGGCTGGGAGGAAGGTGGTGTAGAAAAGGGGAACTGATTACAAGGATCTACATATAACCTCTTCCTTGGGACAAACAACAGAAAAGTGGGTGAATAGAGATATCGGTGTATAGGATATGAAAAATATATAATAATTTATAAATTATCAAAGGTTCTTGAGGGAGGGAGGGTGGAGATGAGGAGTGACACCACAGGTTCAAGTAGAAAGAAAATGACTTGAGAAGCCTAAATGGTAAGAAATATACCATGTACTTGACACCAGGGATGTATGGATGGATTGTGACAAGAGTTGTAGTAGCCACCAATTAAATGTTTTTTTTTAAGTAAAAAGGAAAATACTAGAATTACTAAAAAGAAAAACAAATTATATCAATGTGATTTCCAACTTTTTTTCCCTGTTTGTGACTAGTGTTCATTCTTCTCTTTTTACCAACCTCTGCATGCCAATTGTCAAGACTTAGTTGGTATAACTCTTCAATTTATTCATTATTAGCTTTCTGGTTGATGCATGAATTTGAATAGTTGAATTGACTGAATCTCTTCATATGTAGATAAGTATTATCCTGCCACAGACACATTGCAATTCAAAATAAATCTTGACATGTACTTTTATATGATCAGTACTAAGCCATTACTTTTGATTTTCTCATTCTAAATCATATAACTATATGATTCAAAATGGTCAATACCAGCCTAGTACACTTCACGAATGCCTTGGATATCAACTTTCATGCACTTCATTCCATTTTTAATGGCTTCTAATTTTCCGAGATGTTAACTTTATATACTCCATGTTTCGATTTTTAATAGATATTTAAATATTTTTTTCTCATTTATGTTGTGCCCCATCAGAAAATGAAGGTCCCAAGAGCTTTATTCCATCCTTATCCCACTACTTTCAGAAGGCACTCTTTCGCTCATCAATACTCAAATAACTCAGTGATCTAAAAGAATAGAAGGAGTTTATTTTACTATTGTGCACTTATTACACTACTACTGCTATCTGCACTCACACAAAATTGTAAAAAAAAAATTGTAGCCCTCTCAATCAACCAATTAAGCTTAATAACAGTAACAAGTGGAAATTAATCAGCCTCATTTAGCTTTCCTCCATATTTGTACACACACACTCTTTAAATGATATATTACTTATATGTCCCAGCTCAATTACATGGAATATTGAAGATGAACAAAATATTTGCAAAACAGGAGTCCTGTAAGCACAAAGTTATGCCTTTCATGACATCCCCACCGTCACCTAATAATTGGTAGTTTAGCCATCGTGACTGCATCACTCATCCTAGAGGTGATTTAACCATGGAGCTGGGAATGCTCTAAAATTGACGCAGGGTTGATTGTACAATTCTCCTTGATATGACTGACTAGTTGACTACTGAATTATATGATATGTCAATTTCTAGCCAATGAAACTGTTAGGAAAAAAGTACTACAGAATGCTCATCAAGGTACAGGAAATAATTCCAAATGGAAGAACAGGTATATAGAGAAATTGAAGGTTAATTTTATAATGCTCTCATTTTAAATAAGTAAGTATGTGGAGTGATATTTTATTTGAAAATAAGAAGTGGCGAAGTTAAAGTTACATATTGTAAAGCCCATAGCAACCACTAGAAAAGTAAAGCCAAGAGGTACAACCAACAAGGATGTAAAATGAATTTCTACCAAATATATTAATATATCCACTTAGGGTCATTGTTTCTTAGTTAAGGCTTTTCTCTTTAGTGAAAACAAGTTTTTAGTAATGGGTGTGCTAGCATTTTCTCCATTTCCTTTGGAATAAACATTCATTATACAGTTTCTTCATATACAAAATTAAAACCCAAAAAACCCACTACCATCAAGTCTACTTCAAATCACAGCAATTCTACATAGAATTTCTAAGCCTGTAAATCCAACACCTAACTGGTAGTGCCAAAAGCACCTGAGAATACAAGCATTTCAGAAATTCAATAAATTCTGCCTTAAAAAAAATAGATTCTGGAGGGGTAGTGAGTTAACATTTTTCTTCTAATCGAAGTCTCTAACTCCCACCAAAAGACCTTTTCCAGCCTAGGACTGGTAAGAAGGTAGGAAAAGATACAATAGGATTCACCTGTGTAATTAAATAAACAGGATTCACTGAAATGCCAACCTGCTGCATATTAAGTGAACTGAGATGCATTGCCAGCAAGAGCCAGGGGTGGAGCCTGACATGTGGGCCCAGCGTTCCAGTGGAATGAACCTCCAGGATCCAGAAGACAGCTATACAATCAGAGGAGCAGCAGCAGAACCAGAAGCCAGAACATGAAACAGGAGTGGTGAACTTTCCAGCTCACACAATAATTAAAGCTGAGTGCTTTGGGGCATAAAGCTGGCCTGTGGAGTGGGGTGCATCTGGGCCCTTACCTGGGGAAGCTCAGTTTGCTGGCTCTTGGATGTGGAACTGAATGCTTTCGGATTGGGCATTTACTAGCAGATCTCAAAGAACTGTATTACATATGCTGATAAACAACTGTATTCTGAATATTTTTCACTTGCATTACAACATGGCAACTTCCTTAATAAACACTGAGTATTGTGTTTGATTTCTGTGTAGTCACTGCAATGGATATTATAACCTAGAGAGGTAAAACAGAGAACACTAAGACACCACAGATTCCTACTTAGATAACTCTCAACAAATATAATACTTTTTCTAAAAATGTGGAAAAAATTTGTGGCATAATAAAAATAGGAATAACTAAAATTTAAATTAAGGTTGAGATACAAATCTTTTTCAGAGTATGAGTTAGAAATAGAACACAAACCATTCATCCCTAATATAATTGAAGGCATTTAAAAAATACATTGCATTCCAGAAGAAAAACTGTATCCACAAAAAGATTATTTTTCTGTGCTATTGAAACACACAAGAAACACTTTTCTGGTTTAAAACAATAAATTCTGAAGTTTTGTGTGTTAGCTTAATATACACATATTAAGGTTAGCAGGAACCACAAACTTCTTAAACAGAAAAATTGTACTTGCCATTTTATCTTAGTATAAAATTACCTTAAGTGTATAACATACAACTTCACTCATATCTGAAAGCTATTTTATGATATACAATATTTTGCTTTGGAGAGGCTCACCAGCTGGTACCATTTGCCCAGAGAGACAGCTGTTTTCTAAAGTTTCCTATCTCAGCACGTTTCCAACTGTTGGTTCTAACCGTATGCAATCCCACAGTGACAGCACACTTTAAGAGAAATGGCTCATTAACTGTGAATCTACGAGTCCACTCTCTTCAGTGAATTCAAATTAAACCTACAAACTTGCTAGCTCATAACAGAATTCCCCACACATTTTTGTTGTTCTTTTGCAATGTAGACTCAGAGTGAAATATTCACACCATTTACGATGAAGTCTTTTGCTTGCTCAACTCTATAAATGCACTGACAGAAAACATGGTGGTAGAAGTATTTCTTTAAAAATTATGAGTTACAGGGATATTTTTGAAACATAAATAATCCTTAAATAAGAATTATGTGTTTGGAAAATATTGTGTGTGGAGAAAGCAATGAAGTAGTTAAAGCAGTCCTTGAAATGACCACACAGAACTCACAGTAAATCCTCATGATTATGGGGGTTTGTTAGGCAAGTTAATATGTTGCCACAAATCGAGATCAGAAGACATTACAGATACAATCCTTTGTGCACAGCAGTCTCTCTTCCAGTCAAGTCAGGACCCATGTCTCCCTGGTCTTCAGCATTTCAATTGCACAGCCCTTTGGCCTTGGCCTCATTCTGAAGGGCAGGAAGCATGCTGCTGTCTCATGGTCTCCGTGCTGTGGTCTTTGGGGCCTCTGCAGCCACAATCACTCCACACAGGGCTGCTCCACTGCACATAGGGATCCCAAGTGTGTATTACTCCTGGCTCCTCTTTGTTGGTTTTCTGTGAGATGGCTCACTTTTATAATCAGCAGAATGGTAAAACTGACCAATCCCTGTGGCAGTCTTCGGGACCGTTTTTGCACACTCCTATCTAGTCATTTGGGAGGAGTTACCAAGACTATGGGTAGAAGAGCCACTGAGCAATTTCATTTCACCACATAAGTAACAAGAAATTATTTTATGTATATGAGAGGAGATGGGTAGGTTACATGTGAATATCACACCGTTTTATACAACGGACTTGAGCATCCCTATATTTTTAAATCCACAAAAACTCCTGGAACAAATCCCCTACAAGTACTTAATAAAGTCCTATTTGAAAGCAAAACCTAAAATAATTCTTGACTCTACCTAAATTTTCTACTCTGATCACAGCAATAAATATGTCATTATTTAATATGAAACCCAGTTGCTGCTATGTGCTAGGTAATTTGTTCAATCAGCCAATCTTAATTGATTAGTGGCTGTCAGTCACTGATCCAGGCACTGGGAATATAAGCGCGGAAATGACAGGTATCATCTACTCTTACGAAAATGACATAATAGGCAGAATATTTCTTCTGAGACTACATAATAATTTCTATCCTACTCTTTCACCTCTAGCTTCCATGTGCCAAATTGATCTGCCAGTGGCTTTTAAATGTGTCAACATTCTATATTTTTCTTTAAGGCTACCATCAAACCAACCATTCAGCAACTTGTCAGACTCCAGAAGTGGATAGAACTCAGTCAAACTAGATTTTTCGCAAACAAAAATTCTGCCTTATACATTGGTTGCTGTACTGTCTTCATTAGTGTTCTCTATCCATAGCAATGGCTACACAATACTCAAACAAAATTCATGATTAAAGGGTTTACAAAGAGAGCTAACAAGTTGTAATGCCAAAGAGACGTGATCAGAGCTGAGTTGTTCATTAGGACATGTTGCAAAGTCCTGACAAGTCTGCTAATAAATATCCAAAGGACATACCACTCTGCAATAAACCTCAACCCGAAGTCATTACGTTTAAGTTCCATGGTTCAGCAACCCCGGCTTCCTGAAATACGTGTCCAGAGCCTTCACAAGCTAGCCTCCCAAACAAACTCACTTAGTTAGCTACACTTGTGGCTTATCCCTCTGCCTCCTACTTTTGTTGCTGTTCCTCTGATGCTGTCACTATTTCCTGGATCCACGTGATCCACTGTGCAGAAATTTCAGGTCAGAGGACCAGCTGTGCTCCAAGCTTTCAGAGGGTTCATTTTATACACCGCAGAAAGCCACTCAGAGAAATGCTGCTTGGAATTACTGACAGGTGAATCCTATCAGTACCTTCCCTCACCTTCTTACCAGATCCATGCAGGGGAAGGTCAGTTCTGGGAGATGGGGACTTTTGATAGAAGAGTCACATTGAATAATTCATTGCACTTGCAGCCGTCCCCTTAGTATATTTTTCTAAATAATTTTATTGGGAACTCGTACAACTCTTATCACAATCCATACACCCATCTATTGTATGCAAAACTTTTGTACATGTGTTGCCATCATCATTCTCAACGCATTTGCTTTCTGCTTAAGCCCTTAGTATTAGCTCCTCATTTTCCCCTCCCTCCCCACTCCCCCCTCCCTCATGAATCCTTGATAACTTATAAATTATCATTATTTTGTCCTATCGTGCATTGTCTGATGTCTCCCCTCACCCTCTTCCCTGTTGTCCACACTCCAGGGAGGAGGTTACATGTAGACCCTGATAATCAGCTCACCCTTTCTACTCCACCTTCCCTCCACTCTTAGATTTTAATAACGTACTACTAGGAAGGTCCCTCGTGGCAGAGTGGTTGCAATTTGGGCTTTAACTGCAAATTTGGCTGCATGAAACCATCACCTCCACCATGAAAGAAAAAAGGGAGATTTCCACTCCCATAAAGTGTTGGTCTTGGAAACTCACAGGGGCAGCTCTCCCGGGCCGATATGAGTTGGCATCGACTCAACAGGGCCAACATGAGCTGGCATGAACTCAATGGCAAGGAGTTTGGTTGGGTTTGGTACTACTCGGGCAATTGCAAGGACCCCAGTGTTGCTGTGGCTTAAGTACAGGGCTGGTAGTGGTGAGGCCAGTAATTCAGACCGGCCAGTCACTCCACAGGAGAGAGATGAGACTATAAAGATTGCATCGTCTCGATTACGCTAAGGAGCAGGTCTATCTGTCCTGTATCAGTGCCACTATCAATGAGAATCAAGTCAGTGGCACAGAGGTTTTGTTGTTGTTGTTTTAAAACAATTGTAGGAGCTAGAAAGGATATGAAAACATATAAATACATTGTTTAATGGTTGCATTGACCCTAGTCATTGACCATTCAGTTAGATGTTTTAGGACCTTAAGCAGAGATTTTTTTAAAAATCAATTTTTTTTTGCATAATGTAATCTACATACTTCTTACCTATCAAAACTCACATTTAATTGTTTAGGTTTGGGAAACCAAATGCCTATAAACATTTTCTTTTTTTTTTTAAATCTCTTTCCTCTTTTTTGGGGGGGGAGGTGGGGTTTGGCATCATTGCCCTCTGGTGGTCGTGGGAGCTACCCAGCACTGCTCCTGACAGCCGCCACTGGATTTGAACTCAACCACTTACGCCACTGGGCTCAGCCGCCTATACACATTTTCATACACAAGTATGTTTTTCCTCTTCCAGTTACATTTGCTCTGATTCCTGGAAAAAGTTACTCATAGGAAAAATGAATCTAAATGTCCTTGAAATATATGACTTCCTAATTTGACATTTGATAACCTCATGGAATCAATTAACCTTTGCCTACGGAGGAATTCATTTGTAAAAAAATAAGTCATACACAATTCTGTGCACTATGAAACCTTTTAAAATCAACTTTATAGCCAACTACTTATTCTAGCTTTTGTTAAAGCATTCCATACAACTTTGAATACTCATTCTGAATATAAGAAGTTCCAAAAATCTGTCTAAACTCCACATCGCACTGCAAAGTAATCAAAATCCCTCTGTTCTGATCAAACAGCTCACAAATGTCCAAAAACAGATTCCCAATACTGTATGCATCTACACACATACACATGTACACATATATGGATGTGTGAGGGTGCACTTGAGTAAACCCCCAATGGGAAAAAGAGGTTTAAGAAACAATTTGTTCGGTCTCTCCTTTAAAAATCGGAAGGAAAACTGACAAATTCATGAGGAAGAATAAAATAGAGAGTGTAATGAGAAGCCCCATCTGCCTATGACATAATAGCCAAGCTTGAGTTTTTAGAATCTTTTTCCTTTAATTAATTTAACAAAATGTTCTTAAAACCTAGATAGTATTGAGAAGGGAACATGGGGGTGGGGTAGAGAGAGTGACATCAGCTAGTATATACTTCCAGAGTCAAAAATATTTTCTTTTCACTGGTGAAAGCACAAGGTAACATAATTTCTATTTTTATTATTTACAAAATACCAATAAATTTTGAGAATTAAAAGTAAGAAAAATATTTATGAACTTAGAATATATCCTACTTCTGGCTCATTTAAGACATGTTTCTAAAATATTTGTATGTAAAAACAAACTACATACATTACAAGCTACATTTCAGGCAAAATACACTGTGCATTAAATATCTACCTGAATAAAACATTTTCTAGAGTACAGAAAGATGATGAGAATTTAGTACAAAAGGACATTGGCTCTGAACAACATACCAGATGAACATAAAAGGTTAATTTTAATAATCAAATTCATAATTCATCTAATCTAGGAAATGCCAAGAATAGTTTAAAGAGATATTCCATTTAACATGAACTCATGCACCAACTGTCAGTAACAGTGATGATGAGTAAATGATTCTGAAATACAATATGCTTGTGTTTAATGACATCAATAGACAAGTAGGAAATTCTCAATAGATTATATGCCCAGTTACTGTGATGTTTGCAAAACCATTTATGAAGATACAAATCTTACTCTACTTTTAGATCTGGTCAAGATCCAAAAACTAGATGATGAGTAGGGGGTGGGTATGAGTGGAATTACTCAAATCATATTATCGTTTTCTTAGACAGGTATAATTCAATGAAAATAGAATTTTAAGAATGCTATGCTTTTGTTTCTGGCACAGAAAAACATCTCTAAGCATTATTCATATTATTTCTCTCCCCTAAAGTTAACATACTTTAATGCCATATGGGCACAAATTTACTTCTGTTCATTTAAACTTGCAATTAAACTTTATAACATAAAAAAGTGCTAAAGTAAAATAATCCCATTCCACTGAAAGGCTTTTTCTTTCCCTCAAAAATAACATGAGTGATATGCCAAATGGCTGGTTTGGTAGCTCATTATACCTTCACAGAGAATCCAAGTTTGAAGCTTATCTTCAGCTCATACTTAGTGGCAAAATCTTGGCATATTATCAAAGGTTACAAAGAGCAGATCAAATGTCTGAATTGAGTGAATCCATTTAGAAGGTCATTGGTTGTTTAGGTATATAATAAGTGATGCATTAGTAGTCTATTGATCATTGCATTTTTTTGTAACTTCATTAAACAGAGCCATTGTATCCAAACTATTTCAAAACACTTTACATAAAAACCTTATAATGACCAGAAAATGTTCCTTTTATAAAATATAGATCAACTATTTTCAAATCATAAAATACCATTTAGTTAGTCAAAGAAATAACATGAAATTTTGATCAGCAGGGAATCAGAGAGCTATTAGACTTCTAAAAAGTGAGTAGTAGGATCAAACCCAGCATCCATCTCCTTAATTCTCAGCATATGTTCATAAGATGGGTACGTATGGTAGAAAAGACAGAAAAAAGTTTCTAAGAGATCAGCCAGTGATGGGGTAAGAAAAACTCAACCAAAACTGGAAACATTAAGCAATACTCTCCTTAGTAGCTTTAGGATCAACTGTGGTCAATTTTTTGCTCCATATTAAGGGAGTTTGCTTAATGTTGCTGACAGCAAACCAACCACCCATGAGTCAGTTCCCACCCATGATGTCTCTGTAAGAAGTTTCTGAGGAGATAAATCTTTATGAAAGCAGACAAGTTCATCTTTCGCTTGCAGAGAAGCTAGTAGTTTTGAGCATCATGGCAATAAGCAGCCCAATGTTTATTCCATGGCATCATCAGAGTCCCTTCACAATGTGGTTAGGACACTTTAATTATTATGTTTAATAACTTTGCACAAACTCCAACTGTTGGGCTAAACATCAAAAGCAGAATAAATAACATATTTTTCTTGTATAAAACTGATAGGCATATATCTAATTAGTCATTTTGATAAAGAGTATCTACAGGAAGAATCTGCAGTTAATAAACTGAAGTAGCCATGGGCACAAAAAGGAGCTTTGCAGTACCCGTCACAGTGGCCAAGAACAAACTGAAAAATCTAGGGACATATTTAACAACAAAAAAAGACAAAGAAGGAAAAAAGCAGGACTGTACTACAGGAAACCAAAAGTGATACCCACAAATAGAAAGATATCCCATGCTCGTACGTCAGAAGACTATATAGTAAAGATGACACTCTTACCCAGGGCATTATAAAAGCTTAATGCTATCCCAAACCATCTACCAACAAATTTTTTCAAACAATTGGAAAAACTGACCACCAATTTCAAATGGAGAGGGAAGAAGCCAGAATTAGCAGAGAATTCCTCAAGAAGGACAAACTTGGAAGGCTCGCTTTAGTTGACTTTAACACCCACTACACAGTCACAGTGGTCAAAATACCATGGGAATGGTATAATAGATACTCAAACCAATGGAAAAGAATAGAATAGCCAGAAATAAAACAATCAGCATATAGATAACTGATCTTCAAGAAGGGCCCTGAAAATATCAAGTGGGAAGAGGATGCCCTCTTTAACAAATGATGCTGAAAATAATGGATATCTACTCACAGAAAAAGGAATCAAGATGCTTACTTCACCCCATGCATAGGAACAAGCTCAAGGTGGATCACAGACCTAGAAGTAAAACCCCACACTATTAGGATCATCACTGAAATAATCTGGACAAACCTAAGAACCTTGGCTCAGGAAATAGATGGCTAACTGCAATAGGTAAGGGTACACATACAGGTGAACCTGAAATCGACAAGTGGGTTATACTAATGATAAAACACCTGTGTGTGTTTAAAGACTTTAAGAGAGTAACAAGAGAACCCTAAAATCTGCAAAACCCTACTGGCCTACAAAAAGAGGAAAACAGTTAACCCCTTGAGGAAGTGGGCAAAAGACTTGAAAAGAAATTTCACTAGGGAGGAGATCCGAATGTCAATGGACATATGAAAAAATTCTCCTAATCATTATCCATCTGAGAAATGCAAATTAAAACAACCATGGGATACCATCTAACACCCTTCAGGACAGCTCAAATAAAAAAGCAGAGAGCAACAGATGTTGTAGGGGGTGCAGTAAGATAGGAACTCTCCTCCACTGCTGGTGGTCATGTAGATAGATAAAGCACCTGTGGGAAAAGATCTGGGGATATTTAAAGCAAATGGAAATTGCTTTAAATATCCCTGACCCAGCTATCCCTCTACTGGGTATATATTCAGAAGAGGGTCAAGAAATAAACTACGACTTGTCGTCTTCACTCCAATGTTTTAGTGCAATTCACAACCACAAGGAGTTGGAAACCTAAATTTCAATTGCTAGATGAGTGCATTAGAAAACTCCAGCACATACGCGCAATAGCACACAGCACATACAAAGCCCTGATGATCACATGAAGCACATCATTTCGTGGAAAGAGTTGGAGGAAATTATGCTAAGCGAAGTTAGCTAATCACAAATGGATAAGTGCAACCTGAGTCCCCTGTGCTAAGTATAGTAAACACAATAGGCATAAAAGAAAAGCCACTTATCTCACATTATAGTGGTTGAGGTATAGGCAGTCAGATTGGGGTCAGACCAAACCCAAGGAAATACATGTTACTCCAACACAAAGAAGGGGAAAGAGGGAAAGGGGAAGAGAGAAAAGGGAGAGGAAATTGAGAGCACAGGTGGGTTGAAGGGTAAAGGGTGGAGGCCCCCGCAGGACACTAAATCATCCAGCAGGAGAGAATTTGTTAGGTCTCCACAGAATTAGGAGTGTGCATGCAGACACCACCGCTGCACACCAAAATTCGAATACAATGCAAGTCCATGGAGCGATGCATGAACAGAGTGGACTACAGGGCCGGCCCCAATCAGAGGCAAACTGACCCTTCCCTAGAAGTATGTGTTGTGACAGAGAAAAGCACTAAACCTACAGGTTGGGGAGAAGGGCTGGTATGCCATGCCCACAGAGAAGCAAACCAAGAAGGAAAAAGAGAAAGGAAGAGTCTAGACCCCCATAACAGCATACCAAGCCCAGAGGATGATGTCCCTGCATGCAGTTGCTAAGGCAGGGAGAGGACAGTAGGGCCAACAATAGCTCATGACATACTGTCTCCTCACTGGAGCATGCCACAACAGAGGGCAATACTGAGTCACAAGGCAGGAGTTAGTCTGTCCTGGTACACCCCACAGCAGGCAGAACCAAGGAGGGAACATAACACATCACCAACAGGAGCAAAGCCAACCAACAAAACCCCTGGGGAACACCCAAAATGGACATCAGGTTAGGAGGGGCAGCTCCCGGAATTCCCTTGGGATCAGTGGGGAGGTAGTCATAAAGGTCAGGGTTTGGGGGCTAATTATTATTATCTTTTCTCTTTTTATTCACTCTTTTGTTTTCTTTTTATTTGGCCTCTGCTATTGTTGGTTTGCCTACTTATATAAGGTAGACATGGAAAGAAAGTTTAAGGAGAAAGAAATGGGATGGACTGATGGTTCTGGAGGGACCAGGAGGGAGAAGGAGACACAGGAAGGGAACAGTGAGAAAGCAATGACATAGACAAGGGAACAACTAGGGAATTAAAATAAACAAGAGGAGGATATAGAGATCTTAGGGGTGTTGGAAGAGCAGCAATCTAGCTACGAAGAATTACTAAAGAAGTGGAAGAAGGGCAGGCATGGTCGTGGGAAAGGAGGAGGTAAAAGGAAACAGAAGTACAAAGTAGGAAGCAAAGCTATGGATGAAGGTATAAGCATAGGTCTGTACATATATAAGTATATATGTGTACATATATAAGTATATTAATTCATAAAAATAGAGGTATTGGTTTATGTACATATATTTACATGGCAAACACTGACATAGTGGATGGACTTCGAGTCTCTGCTCAAGCCCTCCCTCAATGCAAAAACACTTTGAACTAACAACCTAGCATTCTGTCATGTTCACCCTCCAGGAACAAGAAGATGAAAATAGATAGATAAGCAAATGTGGTGAAGATAACAGATTGTGCTGAGATATCAAAAGATAGAGTGTCTTGGGTCTTTGAGACTTGAAGGTAAATAAGTGGCCATCTAGAAGAGAAGCAGCAAGCCCACATGGAAGAAGCACACCAGTCTGTGAGATCATGAGGTGTCGATGGGGTCGAGTAACAGGCATCAGAAGACCCAATACAAACAAACGAAACCATATTGTTGAGGAGTGGGGTTGGAGCATAGACAATGGGGACATCCCCTCACAGCAGGGTCATAAGAAAGGAATGAGTCAACCACAGTGCAATACAGCACCGATAAAACACACAATATACCTCTGGTTCCTTGAGGCTTCCTCAACTCCCACTATCATGACCCTAGTCCTGCCTTTTCACTGTGGGCTAGTCTGGAGCATGTGCAATTACAGATAAGAAATAAGAGCTCACAACACACGAAATCCAGGAACAGAAATGGGATTAGTGATACCCAGACTTACAGGGGAGGTGGGGAAAGGTGAGGAGAGGGGAACTGATCTCAATGACTGACATAACCACACTCACACTCACACCCACACACTCTGGGGATGAACAACAAAAACTATGGGGGCACCAATGAATACAACTCTGCTCTAGTTCTTTAATGCTTCCTCCCCATGACTCTCATGATCTCGATTCTACCTTACAAATCCGGCTAGACCAGAGCATGTACACAGTACAGATAAGAGCTGGAAACACAAGGAATCCAGGAGAGACACATCCCTCAGGACCAGTAATGAGGGTAGTGATGCCAGGAGAAAGGGGAAGGTGGAGGAAGAAGGAGGCACTGATCACAATGATCTATAGATAATGCCCTCCCAGGGGGATAGACAACAGAGAAATGGGTGAAGGGAGACATTGGTCAGTGTAAGTCATGAAAAAATAACAATTTATAAATTATTAAGGATGTGGGGGGGGGGAATAAATGAGGAACTGAAACCAAGGGCTCAAGTAGAAAGAAAATGTTTTGAAAATGATGATGGTAACAAATATACAAATGTGCTTGACACAATGGATAGATGGATGGATTGTGATAAGAGCTGTATGAGTTCCCAATAGATGATTTAAAAAAAGAAAAGAAACTATAGGAAAAGAGAGACAATGGTCGGTGGAAGATATGAAAATAATAATTATCAATTATCAATGGGTCATTAGGGTGGAGAGAAGAGAAGCTGATATCAAGGTCTCAATAGAAAGTAAATGTTTTGAAAATAATGGTGGCAACATATGTACAAATATGCTTCATACAATTAGTGTATGAATTGTTATAAGAGCTGTAAGAACTCCCAACAAAATGATCTTTTAATAAAAAAATAAATGTAAACAGGAGTCTTGGTGGGACTGAGACAAGTGTAATCTAATCTCAAAGTCAGCGATTCAAAGGGAAAGAAGCTGAAGCAGACCCATAAAGATTTATAGTTCCAGAAACCCCAAAGAACCATTCAACTCTGTCTTAGAGGGCTGCTTTCGGTAGAGAATCAACTTGATGGCAGCAGGTTTGGGTTTGGTGGCACAAAAAGGTAGGAACTCCGCTTTTAACAGAAAGGTTCACAGATTAAAAGCATCCTGACTGTTGAGATGCTGGATTTGATCCCACAAGGGAGAAAGAACTGGACAAGGAAATCCAATGGCGCATTTCTACTCTGTTGCAAGGGATTACAAAAAGTTTAAAGCAACTCAACAGCACCTAACCACCACAGAGTTAGACTTGATGGTGAAAGGCTGAAGATGTTCTCCTTAAGACTGGAAACAAAGCAAACTACTAGCTTTCAGCACTAGCATTCAACACAGTGCTGAAAGATCAAGATTGTGCAATAAATGAAGAAAGAGAAAAAAAGAAAGATGTAATGTCAGGAAGTAAAAAATAAAACTATCCCTATGTACAGATGGCATGGTTATCCACTTAGAAAATCCCACAGACTCTATCAAAACAAGTGTTGAACAAAAAAGTCAATTCCTTAAGAAAAGAAGAAGACCATATAAACATTTTTAAAAACCTCTATTTATTAAAGAAGGCAGTGAAAAGTTCAAAGTTGATTATGACAATGCTTGCACAGGGATTCTTGATACATTTAAATCACTGAATTGTAGATACTAATTATAATTAAATTTTAAAATATATATCACAAAGAAACAAAAATGTATTGGACAAGAGGGTAGCCCCTCCAGGGTGGGGATGAGGTGGTCCTCAATTGTTCTTTTGATGTGAGGGGGAAAGTGAATTTGGAGTTTATTTCAACAGGTCAGACTATTAATCAAGCTTTATATGCAGAGGTTCTGAAAAGATTGCCGAACAATGTGCCACAAAAAAGGCCTATTTGTGGCAGAGAGGGGACTGGTTTTGCCACCATAACAATACATCTGCTCACACAGCCATCTCAGTGCACCAGTTTCTGGCAAAAAACAACATGCCTCTCTTGCTCCATGCACCTTACACAGCTGACCTCGTTTCCTATGACTCCTTTTTGTTTCTGTGAATGAAGAGAGACATGAAAGGACAGCAATTTGGCAAAGTGGAAGAGGTGATGAAAAAACAAGGAAGGTGCTGCCAGCCATCCAAACAGATGAGTTTGAAAACAGTTTCGAAGAATGCAATGTCAGATTTTCAAAAGCGTTAAGTGTGATGGAGAGTACTTTGAAGGTGATAAGGTGGGTTTGTTTTAAAAAAAAAATTAAATACATAGTTTTGGGGGGAAAAATCTGGGTTTTGGGGGGGAGGCACCTGCTCATAAGGGTCTATGCTAACAATGAACCACCAGTTGTCTGTCAGTTTGTGGTACTGTGGTGGCCTGTGTGTTGCTGTGATGCTACAAAGTATGCCATTGGTATTTCAAATACCAGCCAAGTCACACCAGCAAAGTGAACATGTTTCAGCAGAGCTTCCATATTAAGGATAGACTATACAAATGGAATAATAGGCTGTCCACTTCAGAGGAATTAGCCACTGAAAATCTTATGAAGTATTAGAACACTATGAAGTACTAAAAGCTGAATATTGTTGGATATAATGCCAGAAGATGAGACCCCTCAGCTAGAAGGCTCTCAAAAGATGATGGAAGAAGCGCTGCCTTCTCAACCTAGAGTCAACCATAGTGACTTGGAGAAGCAAAGCCTGTGGGAGCTCAGGTGGCATGACTCAAAATGAGAAGAAAAGGCTGCAAAAATAACTATTAATAATTGGAACTTAGAATATACAAAATATTAATATAGGAAAATTGGAAGTTGTCAAAAATGAAATGGAATGCATAAATTTGATATTCTAAGAGGAAGGTGATGAAATGGACTGATATTAGCCATTTTGAAGCAGAAAATCTAGTGGTGAAGAAACTGATAAATTCTTCCAATTTCTTAAGTTGGAAAATTGTTAAGCATACAGTCAACATGCAACAACAATTATTGGTGACTGGAATACAAAAGTTAGAAACAAAAGGAAAGAAACGTCATTGGAAATGATAGTCTTGGTGATAGAAATGAAGCTGGATATCACATGATAGAATTTTGCAGGACCAAGGATTTCATAGTTGTGACAGCTCCACAATCTCCTGTCAACTTGAGAAAAGGGGTGGAATCTAGCCTATCAATTAAGACATAGCGATTGAAGCCTCAGTGAAGGCATGGTCTTTTTCAAAGAATTGTGGGAACCCCTTTCTTCCTCCCTGAGAGGCAGAACACACACTCTCCCTACAAGACATTCCTGTTGATGACTAAATGGAGCTATGTTCGTGGAGGCAGAGCCCTGGGGCTGGAGGAGCAGTGTAAAGACTCAGGCCAGTGCTGAGAAGCTTTCACACTCAGTGGATCCACAAGACTTTCCACCCACTGGCCTGTGAGCTTCTTGCATGTGGAATCATTGCATGTGTTACATGAGTCTGAAGAGGAATTCCTAGTTAGGTATTGGACATATGGGCTAATATCGGACTTATGGACTGATCTGGACTGGGCTGGTATGCTTTCTCAATATGTAATTGCTCTTTTATATAAAGCTCTTTCCTATACAAATTTGAATATTTGTGAATTTATTTCTCCAGTCAACCCAACTAACACCATAGCAAATACCTTTTATAACCACCATCAATGTGGACTTTTTCAGGTGAAATACACAAATCTCAAATTGACAACATCTGAGAGAAGATGACGGAGAAGCTCAATATAAGGTGGCAGCGATCATCAACTGCTCACATGTGATTTCACACTGAAGTTAAGGAAAGAGCAATAGTTCAAACTTCAGACTATCCCACCAGAATCAATAAAACATCTCAAGAATATCACTGGTGCACTGAACACTAATGTCAGAAGACCTGATGAACTGTGTATGGATATCAAGAATATCATGCACAAAGAAAGCAAAAGATCATTAAAGACAGGAAAGAAATATAAAAGTAGATGCTACAAGAGACTTTAAAACTTGCTGTTAATCATAGAGTAGCTAAAGCAAATTAAAGAAATGATAGTTTCATATAATTCAACATGTGTCACCATCATTTAAAAATAACTTTCTATAAGTGATCAAAACAAAAGATATCCTGTGACTTACAACTGTAGTTACAAAATATCTACTATACCTCAATCCTATAATCCTATGAATATATATTCCACCACCTATAAGAGTTTGCAAGTCAACCACCTTGTGCCTTTATTCCCCCATTTGGGGTATCTAATTTCTATATTGCCCACTGAAGAAACAATCTTATCTGCTCTGAAGAAACAATCTTATCCTTCAACATGAAGAATATTATTTCAGTTGGAAACTCATGAAGTGTGCGTCCATTAGCAAAGTCAAATCAGGACAGGCCATCCATAAAGTCAGCAACGATATGCACCAGTTCACATACTCAAATCGCTTCTCTTCCTCTGGTCGGGTTCTGGTCAACTCAATGTGGGCTGTTTCACTTAGCCTCAGCATGGAAGCCATTGGTCTCCTTCCCTTTAGACCAAGGTCCCAACAAATTCTTCACATGCCTAGCTCTCTCATGCTAGGTCATGAACTTCAGACCAGTCAACCCTTCTCTATTTCCTGTGACCAAAGTCCACAGGTGTTAGTGGTCAAAGTCAACCTGGCTCTTTATAGCCACATTTCTCCTGCTTTCACCGACAAGCAGTAAATCTGGGTGGTTACCTAACAAGCATTTCAGCCTGCCACAAGTTTCCTTTAGCATTCAGACCTAGAGAGGAGTTATCTTCATGGTTCCAGATTCCTTGCTTCTGAAGATAATCACTAGTCAGGATTTTCCAAGGAAATAGACTCTATCCTTCTTTATAGGTCAGCCTGACCTTCTCTCAGACTACAAGTATCCTGAGTACTCCGAAAGTCTCTAGGTGTGGCCTAACCCCATCTAAGCACAAGGTGGGGTTAATCTCTTCAGAGATGTCTTTGACGCTAAGTCCTAAACCCTCTAGAGGTCAATGCTTGGCTTGAGGTAACTGGATTTGCAAACTCTTCATACTTCCCAATAAACATTTCCATGCATCCTTTACAATAACAGGCATAAGAAATCAGTATAACCAGCATACTCAGAAATCAAACTTAATCCTTAAAACAGTCAAGGTAAATACTTATTAAGCTTATCTATATCTTTATCTAAACTACTGTTTACACAAAAACATTGAATTAGGTCTCTGAAGGCATTAAAACATCCCTGCTTTGGCATTCAGACCTTCTTAACCATTGTCCTTGAGCAGAATCCCCATTTTATAAAGGAATAAACAAAGGCAGCGTCCAAACAAAGTAATCAAAACTTTAACTTCCCACATTGTTTCCAGAAAATAACTCAGTAAATTGCAAGGACATATCTGACTTCTGGCTAGCCAAAGAAGTAACAATACCATGAGGCACAAGTCAAACATACATCTATTTTCCATCTTTATGATTTGTTCCTCTGGTACCCCACTCCTAAGGTACCATGTGTTTGTCCGGCTAGGCTAGAGGAACAAATTTCATAGATATGCATATAGCTATAAGGAAAAGGTTTTTATTCAAGAAGAACAGGACATTGAGCCCCGTCCAGTTCTAAGCCATAAGTCCCATATGCCCGAAATCAGTCTATAAAGTCTTCTTCTGACTCACAAAGTCATAGGTCAGTGGGTGCAGAATCCCAGCACTGGCAGAATCCTAGCACTGGCAGGGGTCTCCACATGGCTCCTCGCTTCCAGGGCTCAGGGTCCATCAACAGCAGAAGCAACTCATCGCTGGCAGAGGTCTCCATGTGGCCGCCCCAGCTTCAGAGGTCTGGCTCCATCAGGGCAAAGCCATGTGGTCCCTCCGCCAGCTCCCCCGGCTTCTCAGATGCTGCCATCTTGTCTTGTCCATGATTCATTGTCTCTAAGACTAACTCTCCACAACTGGGGAGATAGTTTCTAATCTTCACGAGGAAAATATCGTGAGATTTCCCAGACATATCAGGAGAAAGCCAAGCCCACACAGAGGTTTCATTGGCCACTCAATGGCTATCTCCAGATTAACAGGCTAGACTCCAATGCTACATCTCAATTAAGAAATTAACGTAAGCACATGACTGCCATAATAGTGAAAAAGCTGAACAGAAAATATCAAAGGCCATCTCAACATGACAAAGTAAAATATTACAATAAATGTGTGAAGATCTGGAGATAAAAAATGAAAAGGGGAAAGCATGCTCAACTGACCTTAACCTCAAAGAACTTAAGAAATAACTCAAGCCTTGAGTTGTAATATTGAATGATTTTTATAAGAGAAATACTTAATGATGCTGGAGAAATTAAGAGAACACTGTCAGGGAACCATACATATTTGTGGTACTAAACTGAAGTAGTGGACCACTATTTTAAGAGGTAGTGTTCCACTATTTTAAGAGGCAGTGTTTCGGCAAGAGCCAATAGTACTGTAGGAAGAAGTCCAAGCTGCAATGAAGGCATTAGCCAAAAACAAGGCACTAGGAATCAATGGAACAAAACATGAAATGTTTCAACGAACTGAAAAAGCATTGGAAGCACTCACTTATATAAGCTAAAAATTCAGAAGACAGACACTTGGCCAAATTACTGGAATAAATCCATATTTTGTACACATTCAAAGAAAGGTCACCCAACAGAATGTGCAAGTTATACAACAATATAGTTAATTTTAATATCACCCATAAGTAAAATGTTGCTGAAGATCATCCAACAACAGCTGTAGCATTATATTAACAGGGGCAGGCTGTATTCATAAGAGGATATAGAACAAGGAATATCATTGCAGGTGTCCCCTGGATTTAGGCTAAAAGCAAAAAAAAACAAAAACAAAAACCAGAAAGATGCCTACTTGTGTTTCACTGACTGTGCAAAGGCTTTTGACTGTGTGGATCACAACAAACTATGCATAACCTAGAGAAGAATGGAAATTCCTCCAGAACACTTCAATGTGCTCGTGTGGAACCTGTACATGGATCAAGAGGCAATTTTGGGAACAGAACAAAGGAATACTCCATGATTTAATATCAGGCCAAGTGTATATTAGAGTTGCATTCTCTCATTGTACCAAATTTATTCAATCTGTATGTTGAGCGAATCATCATAGAAGCTGGATCATATGAAGGACAGTGTAGCATCCAGATTGAAGAAAGGTTTATTAATAACTTTTGATATGCAAATGATATAACCTTGTATGCTGATAGTGAGGAAGACTTCAAGCCCCCTAGATTTGTCAGCATCGAGAGCTGCAGCCTTCAATATGGATGACAACTCAATGTAAAGGAAACAAAATTCTCACGACCCAATCAATAGTGAGGTAACATCATGACAAATGGAGAAAAGATTGAAGTTTTTAAGGATTTCATCTTAGTTGGATCCAAAATCAATGTTCATGGAAGCAGCAGTTAAGATATCAAATGATGCATTACCTTGAGTAAATCTGCTACACAAGAGTGCTTTAAAATGTTGAAAAGCAAGGGTGTTACTTTGAGGATTATAGTGCGCCTGATCCAAATCAGGGTCTTTGGGTCGGTGTGAAAGTTCTTAATGTGGCTCTTCTATCCAAGTCTATAATTATCACCAAATGATTGCATGGGACTAGCAAACAGGACATGTGTAACACCAATGGAGAAGATTAGTTCCTTTTCATTACCGTCACCACTCTCAGTCAGCTACAAGGATGAGCAGACAAGAAAGAACCCCGACAGCATCATGGAAGAGCACATTCAAGATCACAGTGTGAAGCAGCAGCAGAGGCTACGGCACAGAGACTCATAGGGGCAACACTAAGACTATACAGTACCTTCTCCTTAGCTGACCCGAGACTAGAGCAATCTGAGTCATAGTGACAGTTTGGCTGGCTTCCTTGTCCATGGCAGAAAGGCTCCAGGACCATCTGGCTGAAAGACCAGGAGGAATTCTGGCCACCACATGGCTAAAGACCGAGCACCAGAGAGAGATTTGACTGCTGGCTGAGGAGACTGACCAATGACAATATCCGTGCTGTCTGCTGATCCTGACTTTTGGTATACTATTAACTTCCCCAATAAACTGTCTTAACCTTGAATATTTTTGGTGAGTTCTGTATGACAACTGTAATTAATTATGGAATGCAGCATATATGCAGAGTAGCATGGGAGGAGCAGTTGGTATATCAGAAGAGGTAATGAAAGAAAGAGGTGGAGGAATGTCTGACTCTACTTATGGAAATACAGAAACCAAATATGTTCTCCTCCAATGCCATATACTGAAGCATTTTCAGTTGCATAAAATGCATGCAAAAGTTGGACACTGAATAAGGAAGATTCACGAAGAATCAGTGCATTCAAATTGTGCTGGCAAAGAATATCGATGGTATCGTGGACTGTCAAAAGAAGAAACAAATCTGTTGTAAGACAGCCAGAATACTCGGTATAGGTAAGGATGAGGAGACTTCATCTTGTGTACTTTGGACATAATATCAAGTGAGGCCAGTCCCTAGAAAAGGACCTCATGCTTGGTAGAGGATCAACAAAAAAGATGAAAACCCTGGATAAGATGGATTGATGCAGTGGCTACAACAATCCCTCACACATACAAACAATTGTGAGGCTGACACAGGGCCGGGCAGTGTTTAGTTGTTTTGTTCATAGGGTTGCTATAAATCAGAACTGGCTCAATGCCACTTAATAACAACTACAGCAATAAACACATAGACACGCATTTAAAGTATAATACTATCAACAAATACTTAAGAATGAAGTAACTAGGTACAACTCTAACAAATACAAGCATTGTTATGACTATAAAATACTGAAGAAGACAATTGTATGACTGAAGGTTAAGACAGGCTAAGTTCATAAATTTAAGAGTTCACACAATAGCTAGGCAAATTTTTTTCACAAATCCCTATGATTAAATTTCTATCAAATATCAGGAAGTTTTTTTGTAACTATAGATTATAAAATTTATCTGGAAATGCAATGGGCCAAAAATAACTTAATCTCAAGGAAGAATAGTGATTGCAATTAGTCTACCCTATTTTAAGACTTATTATAAGGTACATCAATCAAAACTATGATACTGACAAATTAATAGATACACAGAACAATGGAGCAAAATAGAAAACTCAGGTATATAGACATACACATGTAATAAAGTCTATTGCTGGTACAAGTGGTTTATGCACAACTATTGTTTATTTGTTTTGTGGGCATCACTGCCCCCTGGTGGGAGTAGGAGGCCCAGTCATGCTTCTGGAGAACTGCTGCTAGATATGAACCATCAACCCTGTGGGTCGCAGTCCCATGCTCAACCACTACGCCACCGGGGCTCAGCCCAACATTTTTTGTTTGTTTGGTTTTTGTTTTTGTATGCTCAACTATTAATCTGGTAGTTTAAACCAATCCAGTGGTATCATGGACAGGAAGTCCAGTGATCAATCTTCTGTTGTAAAAATTCTATAATCACCCCAAAAATTTTAATTTAACACAAAACAGTAAAGTTCAGTCACATGTCTATCTGTATTTGGCAGCAAAAATAAATAAAATTGAATGGTGCCCATTTCTCAATGAATTCATATTCACTATTTCAAATAAAACTACTGGAAGTTAAAAAGGAATACAGATTGAAAAGGTAAGTTGAAGGATAAGTTAGAGCTTAAAGTTATAGTAAAATATTAAATTGTTCATGCAGTAAAAATTATTTTGTAAATTTCCAAAGGAAAAAACTTTTCATCACTGTTCCTTAACAGAACATGAAAATACCTACTATAAAATTACCAGAAAAATTTGATTTAGCTACAAGTATCATCATTAACTCAGTGATAAAGAATCTGATATTGCTAATTAGACAAAATTGTAAAAATTGTTATTGTTCTGTTTTTCATTCACTGATTGTATTTAAAAATAACACTAATAAGTAAATGCCCTAGAAAATGAATTCCAAATAATTTTTACTTCCTAAATCCATAGGGGAAGTGGGAAGATTGTTAACTAGTGCTGCTATCTTTATTATCAAAGAGTCACTATAATTTGGCAAGAGGAATGATTTATCCTCTATTCCAAAGAATGGAGCAATGATTTATTTTAAGTTACGAATAACAGAAAATCATCAAAATGAGAAATCAATGTGCATAACAAAAAATTAACATCTGTGTCGCAGAGCTCAAGAAACTTCACAATATCTCAGAGTGATCAAGTTTAATAAATACAAATAGCCAGAACTATAAAAGATCTGAAGATTTACTTAACTAGGAAAAAAAATAATGGGGGGGGGGGGCGGAGAGGGGAGAATGATTGAAATCGAGTCATTCCTTGTCACCATACTTGTTCAACCTGTGACAAAACCCAAGAAACTGCACTATCTAGAGAACCTTATGTGATAGGAGGAAGCATCATTTACAACCTGTGATATGCAGATAGATGATACAGACTTACTTGCTAAAAGCAAAGAATTTAAAGCACTTACTGATGATGATCAAAGACCTTCAGTGTAGGTTTCAACTTAATGTAGAGAAAACAAAAATCCTCAACTCTGGATCGACTGACATGCTACACAGATAAAATGCCGAGGTCTCCAATTCCCATGGACCCATAATTGTGATCATGGAAGTAGCAATCAACATATGAAATGACTTGCTGCACTGCTAAGTCTACTACCAAAGAAACCTCTAAAGTCCTCAAGAACAGAGATGAGGACCAAAATGCAACGGATCAAACCAACAGTCCATTTGACTGCTGGACAATGAATAAGGAGGAGAGAGGAGGAACTGACACACACGGATTGTGCTGATGTGAAGAATGCTGAGTGGACACATGTGCCTGGTGAAAGATCAGCCAGAAAGTCCCTGCGAAGTTAGAGAACAGTGAGCTTTCTTCTCGTGAGCTTTGGACATGTTATCAAGAGGAAGTCTTTCCTTGGGAAAAACATTGTTTGGCAAAGCAGAGGGTCAATTAAAAGGAGAAAGAGTCCCAATGAAACGGACGGATGAATTACAGTAGTGATCAGTCATAGCAATAGCAGTGATGGTGAAGATGGCACAGAAGCGGGGGGTGATTCTTTCTGCTGTACATGGGGCCTCTCTTCGTTGCGGCTGACTACCGAGCATCTAGCAATTGCCCTGGCAATGCAGGGTTTACAGTGCAATCCACATGGCCAGCAGTCCAAAACCACCAGCAGTTCTGCCTGAGAAAACGGGGCTGGCTTTCTACTCCCATACACAGAGTCTCGGAAACCACCAGGGAGTCACTGGGAGTCAGCACTGACGCACTGGCAGTGAGAGGTTTTGAGAGAGCGCGCCTAATAACGTGACAACAGTCAAGTGACTGTGGAGCCGCTTCAAAGATGTCAGCAGAAAACATGAAACTGCTGAGACAGACACAAAGGACGCAATGCATGGGGAGCAACATGAACAAATTTGAGTCTGTGCTCCTAGTCCATGTGTTCCATGAAGGCAACACATTCAATCCAGATTACACCTGCACATGCAAGTGTGTGTTACATGAGAGGGACAAATCTAAGGGCTCGGCACTTTTTGAATAAACATCAGACATTGTAACAAACAGGTCAAACCCTAAGAGGATAAAAAGACTTGCCTCACGTACTTTGGACATGTTATAGGCGAGTACACTGTACTGTAAAAGGACACTATATGGTAAAGGAGAGTCACCATTCCCCCAAGAAATCATTTTGATGCTTGTGAATCTTTCATGTGCATATTAAGTCACATGGAGATAGAGACTCTGATTCATTTGTCTAATATGTAACCTCATTGCAGGCATGTGCAATAACCTGAAATATTCTCTTGCATATAGCAAGAAAAATCCTCAAATTGTGGCTAATAATTTAAGAGCTTGCCTTCAATGAACACAAAGTCAATTCATTGAATTATATGTTCCATATATCTGTGTGCCATTCTGCACACAAAATATTTGGAGCATATTGGTCCTCAAGATTATCCTAATGTAGTTCTTAATTATCTTCTGGTACATGATCTATGTATAAAGGTAGTACTGATTCCAACTTCAATTAACCAATTTAGCTCACAATGTGCTCTTCCTGCTGCTAGTATTAAGAATAAACCTAAATATACAATTCATTTCTTGGCACTTTCTAAAAGGTCTTCTGATAACATTTTAGCAATATGTAGGTTTCTGTACAAGTTCATGGAATAAACTTGTTTTAACAAGGTTTTGAAAACTTGCATTTTAAGAATAAACTAATTTGATTTCTGAAAAGAAATGTCAGGATCATGTATTAAGTATTACGCCTTTCAAAATTAGGCTTATTTTTATAAATGCTTAATCTTAAGAAATATGACTCTCACAAAGAATAATGGCAAACGAATTTGTTCATTTCAAAAAGTTTTAAGTATGTTCTCAATGTATTCAGCATAAGAATAGCGAATACTTTTCAGAAACATACACTCACATATAAAATTTGTACAACTACAGTCCAGAAAAGCATTGTTTTAAAAAAGAACATTTTAAGAAGAGTTGCATGGTTCAAAGGACAGACAAATGAGCCAATATATCCACAATGCACCATCGTTACAATTTCCTCCTGTGAATTTGGCTAGTCAAAATTGTTCAGTAAAATAATAAAAAAATCTAGATTAAAGGAATTTTAAAACTCATTAAATACAAGTATCTCACCCTAACCCCAGTCCTCTTAAGAAAAGAGAGCTAAAATGCTTTGAGAATGATGATCACAACAAATATACAAATGTGCTGCCACAATAGATGGATGCATGGATTGTGATAAGAGCTGTATGAGCCCCCGATAAAATGATTTAAAAAAAGAAAAGAGAGCTAATATTATCATACATTTTGTTATTCTGGTAAAAGATAAACTGTTTAGTAAAAATCACCCCACAGACTATTTTTCTTAATTCAGTTAAAAATAGAACCAAAAGTATATAGACTTAGATTTTAGACGAGAAGCAAGAAGGGATTTCCATAGCTCATTTTTTATTTTCATTTTTATATAAACATTTCCAACAATATATTGTCACTCATGTTGAAAATATAACAATTTTAAGGAAAAGACTAAAATGTATACTATCATAACTATAATTTTCTCCAGTTGAGCCTTCACAAATGGTCAGGTGAATTCAATCCTCATGCTGCTGTCTGAGTCTCAAGCATTCTTCAAAAATTTCAAACTATTTAATAGTTACAGGCTACTCCAGTTATCAGTTTCATCTCCAGGGAGATCTTTTTTTAAATCATTTTATTGGAGACTTGTACAATTCTTATCACAATCCACACATCCATCCATTCTATGTCACTCTGTTGCCCTCATCATTATCCAAACATTTGCACTTGCCTATCAGTTTGTCATATAATGGTACCATGGCGGTTACTGCGCTTCTGAAAGTATTTCAAATACCAATCACAATCATAGACGGTGAACAGGTTTCAAGGAAGTCTCCAGATTACTACAGACTAGGAAGGAAATTCTTGTCCACTTTTGAGGGATTAGCCCCTGAAATCCCCCTGAATAGCAGCAGAATATTGTCTGAAAGGGTACTGGAGTGCTAGCAAAGAATGTTGAAGCACTATGGATTGCCTACAAAATGAATACGTACAGGCAGAATATTCATTAAGGAAAAACGATGAGGCTTCATCTCACGTACTTTGGACACGTTATCAGGAAAGACTAGTCCCTGGAGAAGCGCATCATACTTGGAAAAGTAAAAGAGTAGCAAAAAAGACAAGACTTCTAGACAGGATGGGCTGACATAGTGGCTGCAATAATAGGCTCACACACAACAACTGTAAGGATGGTGCACGACGAGACAATTGCTGTGTTCTCTTGTTCTCTTGTGCAACTCACTACGAGCTGGAACTGCCAAGATGACACTATAGGGTGAAGTTGAAGAGAATTAACAAATCCATGATACAAAATCTACTCTTGAGTACGTCCCACTTGAACTTAGAGATGATTTCACGAGAAAATTGGAAACATTGAACACTGACGGCCAAAGTTCAGAAAGCTTATCAGATTATACAAAGATATTACATATGATGAAAACAAAACATCATTACTAAGGAAAGAAAGAAAAGAAAAAAAATTTCCAAAGAAAGAAAAAAAGATGAAAATGGATGTCCAAAGACACTCTTAAGATTTGCTCTTAAATGTAGAGAAGCTAAAGAAACTAGAAGAACTGATGAATTACAAGAATTGAAGATGAATTTTCACAGGGAAGTTCAAGGAGCTAAAACTATGATATTATTATGAAATATGCTAAGATCTGGTCTTTCAAAACCAAACAAGATGAAAGAACACAGCATTTCTTAGGTTGAAAGAAACCAAAAACCCATAGGTTTTGCATCGATTTCAACTCACAATAAGTTGAAAGAACCTAAAGAAAAAGAATCAAGTCTCCTATGCAATACTTAAGGATTCCACTCATAAAATATTAAATAATCCAAGAAGCATCAAAATAATATGGAAGGTGTACACTTAGTCACAGTCCCCCAAAAAACTGTCAATGTCCAACCTTTTCATGAGGCAACATATGATCAAGAATCCACTGTACTGAAGGTAAGCTCAACTAAAGACGTTTGACAAAACAAGGCACCACAAATTGATGGAATTCCAAATAAAATGCTTCAACAAGCTGAAGAAGCACTGGAAGAACTCATTCTTATGACAGGGAATTTGGAAGACAGTTACCTGACCAATTACGGTTATGTACTATGTATAAGTGGGGTTTTTCAGCACATTTTTTATGCAGTGTTTGTGGCAAAATTAGGTGGTGCCTCACCAGATATTTGGGTTGGCTTATACTCAAGTATATATGGTATTAGAAGAGGTCCATTATTTGTGCCCATTCAAGGAAAAGTAACCCAATAGAATTCAGATATTATTGAATAATATCATTGGTATCAAATGCAAGTAAAGTATTGCTGAGGATAATTAAAAATGAGCACACCAGTATAAGGGCAGAGAGCTGTCACAATTCATGCTAAAGTCAAAAGGGCAGAGAAGGGATATCATTGCTGATATCACCTGTATCTTGGCTGGAAGCAGAGAATATCACAAGAATCCTTACTTGTGTGTAACAAACTACGCAAAGACATGTGTCTGTATGGATCATAAAACCATGGACAATATTTAGAAAAATGAGAATTCTTCAACACTTTAGGTGCACCTAGGGAGCCTGTTTATAGATCAACACACACAACAAGGGAATACTGCAGAGTTTTAAAACAGAAAAGGAGGCTGAGCCCCAGTGGCGTAGTGGTTGTGCGCGGGACTGCGGCCCACTGGGATGGAGGTTCAATTCCAGCTCCACAGGGGCAAAGGATGGGCCTCCTACTCCCACCAACAGGGCAGTGATGCCCTCAAAAAAAAAAACAAAAAACAGAAAAGGTGATTTTAACTATACTTGTACCATACTTATTCAATTTGTATATTGAACAAATCATCCAAGGAAATGAATTACATAAAGAAGAGTGTGACATCAGGAAGAGGACTCGAGGACTTGAAGCACTTATTACTGTAACAGACTACAATCTTCACTATGACTTTTATCTCAATATGAAAAACATTTCATTTATGGGAATCATAATATGTAGCCTTTAGTCAAGGATAATCCACATTCTGGTAGTCTTAGAACTAAAGAACACTCCATTGTATGAAGACACCACATTTTGTTTAGTTATCCATTGGAAACACATTTAGGTTCTTTCCAAGCCACTTTATTAGGAATTAGGTTGTCATTAACATTTGTATAAAATTTTTTGCATGGATTTATGTTCTCACTTCTCTTTAAGGATTAGAATTACTGGGTCATATAGAAACTCTAGGGTTATATCATTTAACAGTATCTGGAGCTACCAAACTAGTTTTCAAAGTGGCTAAGTCATTTTACAGTCCCACCAGAAATGGTAAAAAGCTCCAATTTCACCGTATCTTTGACATTTTGTTCTTTCTTACTAAATTTGCTACCCTGTGATTGTGATCCACATTTTTCTAGCTACTACTAATGTAGAGTTTCTTTTTTCCATGTATTTATTGACTTGCTGAGTATCTTCTTTAAAAAAATGTCCACTCTTACTTTTTACTCACTTTTTTATCAATTATACTTAAAAGGGATCTTAAAATATATGTAAAGGTTTTTATGTGTGAACTTTAACATTTCCTGTGTATATCATTCCTTGGTGTCAATACAAATTTCTACCTTGCATCCGTTTTTCTTTTGTCACAAGCCAGAAGTAGAGCATGTCCTTTGAACCTGAGACCCCTGAGCAGAGATTTTCATGATCCAGAAGACAGCAGTGACACCAGGATTTGCAAAGGAGCAAGAACAGCAGCAGAATCAGGAACTAGACATAAAACAGAGTAGTTGACATGCCGGCCCACAGAGCAAGTAGAGTGCCTTAGGTCAGGAGGGTGATTTGTGGAGTGGGATGCCTCAAGGCAGCTAATCAGGAAGCTGAGTTCGCTGACCTGCAGAGCTGGTGCTTCAGGGTTGAGAAAGAGTGGCATCCCCTTTAAGCATTTATTAGCAGCCTTGAACTATAACCTGTTAACTTCCACAGTAAACCCTGTAATAATTGTTAGCATTATATGTGAGTTCTATGTAGTCAATGCAATGAACCGTTGTGAAAAAGTAGAGAATGTTGTGAGTGGCAGGGCATTTTGGTGTCAGAAGTAAGATTCACTGCAATGGCTCCAAACACATTAGAAACATGGGGTCTGGTGAGAGAGAGAAGTAAGGGATATGAAAAGTAAAACTCTTGGTTCTTAGTGATTTGGGTTTCTGTTACCTGTAACAGCTGAAAGGAATGTAAGAAATGATATGCGGCATGTGAGGGAGAAAAAACAAAAACACTACTGGCTAATTTGGCAACACATGATAGATAGGAAGCCAAGACCTACTAGATTCACCTTCCCAAAGGCCAAAGTTGTACATACATATACAGCCACAGTCCAGAGGTAGAGAAGAAAAAATTAAATTGGAAGATTCTTCAGTGAAGAGTTGTATGTTATCTGAGCCCTAGTGGTGCAGTGGTTGTGTGTGAGGCTGCAGCCCACTGGGTTGATTGTTCAAATCCAGCAGCAGCTCTCTAGAAGCAAGGCTGGGCTTCCTACCCCCACCTGGGCAGTGATGCGGGGGAGAACAAAAAAGAGTTGTATGTTTATTTTACTGAACTAGGAATACTGAATGTTTCTCCTACCTGGTATTATAAATAAGGCCTACATGTATAATGGAAATCAATATGATTTTCATAATTATAAAGAGTTTGAAAGTCCACCTACAGCCTATAGTTGATTGGATTGTTAAAAGGAACATTAGAAATTGCCCAGAGAAACAGGCTTTATTTGAAATCAGAAGTCAAAGTAGAATAGGAGATTTATGTAAAACATGAGTCCCATGCAGAATTGCTACAAGAACAATAGGTTGATATTTGAAGAGAAGATCTGCAGGGGAAAAAATAAGATCATTTGTTCCTTTGAATTTTGAGTAAGTTAGTTTATCATTAGATATAGCAATAGTGGAAAAGTGAAGAGCCATCAGAAAAACTTCAAGGACTGGAAGTTAAAGGAAGCCACTAGTCATAATATGCTCATCGTGGTAACCACCTGGATCTAATTGCTGAGAGGAAAAAGGGTAAAATCAGCAACTAGAAGACAGAGAGATGTGGACATGTTCCATGGTAACCACTGGCCATGTATATCCACAGATCCATTGTATCCATAGAGGGTACAGAGAGAAGGTCTGTTTGGTTTGAATTTCAAAGATTTCCGTGGCTACTGAGTCCATGGGCACAATCTAGCCTGGTGACTCCCAAACTAATTTGCTCTAACACTCCCCTTTCAGAAAAGAATTAACACCTCTCTGGCAAATAAAACCACTTGCACACAGCCCATGGTCCACAATAAAATAAAGGTGTCTGTTTTTGCAGCTCCCTTGGATCACCCCAGTGGCCCCCGAAGGCAGCACTCACTTGAGGAAACACTGAAGCCCCAGGAGACTAGAAGCTGGAGTATGGGAGAAGCATGTTCCTTTAAGATCCCTGCCGGGACCACAATGTATCTCCTATTTTAATGCCCCCCTTGTTTTCTTATGGGAGAAAGTACGGGGCGTTCATTGTACTGCCGTAAAAGGTTAGTCTCAGAAATCCGCCATATGGATTCTACCCAGTCCTACAGAGTCCCTGTGCGCAGACTCAACTCAGTGGCAGAAAGGCTCAGTGGTTTGCTTTCTTGTGCCATGTACTAATCTAGTAAGTATGATTCTGCCTTGTTAATGTTATTAAAAGTTCTCCCCTATCACCCTCCCCCATTGTGTAAATAATATCGTCACTTAAAAGCTTAAATTGTATAAATCAGTAATTCATGTATTGCATTCCGAAGTCAGGCTTTATTTGTATGGTTTCCTCTTTTCAACAAATGTTTTAAATTCTCTGATATTGGTTAAATGAATGACCCCCACCCCAGGGGGATAATGTTTTCTAACATAAAACGATAATGATGTCTCTAAAGTAAACCAGAGATATAGATATATAAACCACAAGTAAATGAATGGATTTGGCTCTTTCACTTAATTCTAGCTCCCATCTAAGAACAATTAGTTCTTATGTCATAGCCCTGCTAGATGTTCACCCTCAGGAAAAAATCATGGAAGGCAGCAATGCTATCACAAAGTGTGGTGAAGAAGCCAGATGGTGCCAAGTTATCTGGAAGAGCAGTGTCTGGGGTCTTAAAGCGAGTCTTAAAGCAAGCAGTCAACTAAGTGAAGTGTCAACTGAGTCCTCATGGAAGAAACACACTTGCTTCTGTGCTTAAGGATTGTAAATAAGAAAATCTAAATCATAACGAGGGAATGGTAACAGAGTTTACATTCTGGACACATGGTTTGCAGAAGGCTATTGATGACAATGGGAGTCTCAAATCTATTTGCAGGGTTCCCACATGAATTGAGCCACCATTGAACTCCTACTGACCACAGTGGGAAAATGTGAATAGCCTTGTTATCGGACAGAAAGCATTGCAAAGTTGATTCGAGCAAAGTTGATTGGCTATATTTAGATTAAATTGTAATACCTTAATCATTTGATCTTCCTTTTTTTTTTTTTTTGATCTTCCTTTGGAACCAGTGTAAAGTTATTCTAATTTTTAATATTTTCTGCTTCCTCTTTGATTGAGGTTTTCTATGTTTTGTCAAGACACTGTTTGTTGTTTGCTTCCTGGTTGTATTTTATATGATTTTGTGTGTTTATGAAATACAGGATAGGTAAATTTACAGATAGTCACTGGCTTAATAATTACTTCAGGGCATGGCAGGGGAGGATGGGGGGAAATCAGGAGCTAACAACAAGCAAGAGAAGAAAATATTTTGAAATTGATTCTACTTAGGACTCCAGAAATCTTCTAAATATGATTGAATGGCTACATTTATGGTATGTGATCCATGTGCCATTAAAACTTTATATATATCTCTGAAGTGGTGGAAGGAGCAGAGGTCACATGCCAGGCTGTCTAAAAGCACCAGAGCTGAGGAGACAGAGAGCTGGGACCCAGGACTGTGGATCTGTGAGGCACAACAGTCCCTGGTCCATGGCCGAAGCCTCATGATCCATGTTCAGGATCTGTGTGAGCACATGAAGTGACCTGGGATTCCTATTCTTCTCAAGGCTACCCATAGCATGTTGTGATCCACATAGTCAAATGTCTTTGTATAGTCAATAAAACACAAGAAAATATCTTTGTGGTATTCTCCGCCTTGAGCCAAGATCCATCTGAAGCTAGTCTTCAGAATCCTACCTGAGTCTCTGGTAGCTGCTTGCCAACGTACTGTTGCAACCCTTGTTGGGTGATCTTCAGAAAAATTTTACTTCCATGTGATATTGATGATATTGTTCTAAAATTGGAGCATTCTGTTGGATCACCTTTCTTTGAAATGGGTACAAACATTGAAAATTACCATAATAAGAAAAGTGCAAATGTGCTTGATACAAGAGATAGATGAGCAGATTGTGATGAGTGTATGACCCCCCTATAAAATGATTTAAACATGTATATGAATGACCAGTAACTGTCTTCCAAATTTCTTAGCATAGCCAAGTGAATGCATCATATTCTTGAATATGTCATCTTCAAAACCAGTGTTGAGTGTTGTGTAGGCTGTTATATTGTACAGAGTTCCCTCAGTGTATTAGCAGAGAAGTAATTTTTCTGAATGCTCAGCTGGAACTTTTCTTTCCTTAGCTCTAGGCAACTACTGCTATCCTACAACCTTGAGAGAATAAGAATAATTTCCTTACTTTATTTGTAGTGTTACCTTAAAGGGATCTATAAACTACGAGCAGGTCCTCGGGAGTTTTCTCTTTTCAAATCTATACAAGTGTAACAATTTTAGGAAACATTATATGTTACCTCTCAATCTTGTTTTCTTTGCCTTTTTGTGGAAATTTTTTTCTTGCTAAATGTTTATACCAAGTACAGACTTTCAAAAAGTGCACTTAATACCAAACTTTCCCATTTTACATTAAAATACATGTATCTGAAATGACAACTGGCTGAAATGGGATAAATGCTTCAAATCACTACCACTCAGCAAACTATTATATTTTCATTTTATTCAATGTTTATCAAACAAGTAGTATTGTGTGGTAGTTCTGGGCAAGGCTCTGTGGTAGGCTCTAAGAATAACAAATAAACAAAGGTCCTAACATCTGTGAGCTAACAGTTGAGAGAAAGAAAGAAGCTTCTAAGACACTGGACATAAGAATTAAAACAATGTGTAGTATTGGTTACGACAGTTAATATTTGGATCACTAAGCATCTAAATAATCCAGGAGTCAATTAAGGCTTTATTAAAGCAATAGTTAAATTATTACCTAAAGAATGAGTAGCATTTAGACAGAAGAAAGGGCTTGGTGCTACATACAAAGAAGTGAGGTCCTATGAAGGTTGGGATAAGGAAAATGCGCGAGGATCCTCATCACTCACAGATGCTGCATTGGTGAATTCACCCACCCACGCTAAGTTCTTTGGAACCCCACCGCCAATACCGATGGCATGTTTGCAGTCATTCATAGGCTTCGGCACACACAGAGCAGTGGAAAAGTCATCCTCAGACACATTCCCAACTGACGTCAAAAAAGTGAGCTCTATTTTCTTGCTTAATCTCAGGAAGTATTCTTTCCACGATGTATTTAGTGCCATGTTTTTCACATGTTCATGCTTTGAATTGGTGATTTGGCTGCTTGGAACAGTCCCATACATGCAAACAGGCTGTGATTGCTTACAGAGACATTATGTTAGATAAGCTTTATTCAGGCAGAAGTTACAATGTAGACCATAAATTACGTTGTTAACGAATTACTAATGGGCACACATATAAAACAAGGCTTTGAACAGTTGACAAAAATGCTGTGACCAAACCTCAAAGAACTTGACCTAGCAGGGAGCAAAGGTCTTATATTAACTAATGATGACCATGACTGTATAGACTATATCCATTTTGACTTGAAAAGTGACCGTACACTAAATAACTCAAAAAGTTCACAACTCAAAAAGTTCACGGTTACAGAGGTTGGAGTACAACAAAGAAAGTCGCAGCTATCCAGGGTTGGTAGGGTTTTGTAGAGCATATTAAGGGGCTTGAAGAGATAAGACTAAAGTTTCTAATGGTTTCAGATCAGAGCAGCAAGAACTTGAGACAAGATGAGTCAGCAGATCTCCAACAACAGTATCTTCACTGATTCTCATGTGGTTGTATTTACTGGTCATTTCATCATTCTGTGTCCTAGCATATGGTACAACGTCCAGGACATCACTTTACCATTCTCCTATTTTACCCTTTACTTCAAATGGACTGCTCTGTTCAGTCTCCATAGCCGATTCCTCAATTCCTCATGTTCTCAATGCAAAGTTCTCCTGGGTTCCATGCTTAGAACGTGTATGTTTATACCACCACCACCACCACCGGCCCACCACCATCACTATCTGTACTGTTTCAACTCATTCTGTACCATGGGGTTTCCCCCTCTAAATTCTTATAAATTTTTGTATTTATGTATCTGTCTCCCTGCTCCTCAGCTGCCAAATAATCTCCAGAAAAACCCAAAAAACAAAAACAGGGATGTGTACCTGTTTGTTAATTGTAATGATCTTGGCCTGAATCTAAAATCCTGGTAGGCACAAAGCAAGCAGTTAACAGATACTTGTTAATTTTATAGTTAACGGAATGAACAGGTAAATAAAAGGAGCTTGAACTAAACTGAGCACAGCATGAATATTGAGAATCACAGGAATAAACCTGAAATGTGTGCGATGCATGAATTGAGAAGAAAATAGGTTCTTGAATTTAACTCTTAGATATCTGGCCAGGGCAACTACATAAGATTAGTGACATATGATAATACTTTTCCTGAAAAACAGAAAAATGATCAGTTAGTTCTGTTTGGGGGTTGTTTGTGTTGGTGCTCTTTTTCTTGTTGTACTAAAGGAGATTGTTTATTAGTTCTGCATTGTACATACAGAGTGTGAAGGGCCTAAAGTAACATTTTTTTAGTAATTCTCCACTATTTTACAGAACAAATGGCTAACTTAGAGTGAGGGGGGGAATTACATTCTTAGTTGTTTTGATAAACATGAACAGAAAACCAAGCTCAGGAGACTGCATAATTGTAACTATTCTCTTATTAAGCACAATGACAATATATTTATTAGTATAAGGAAATCAAAATAATAATGGAGCATGAACTCAGGCAATAAGACCTTTTTCTCAACAATATATGTATTGAATTAAACCATTTCAATTTAATAGTACTTCAGCGTTAACAAAAGAGAACTCAGAAAAGTTCATAAGACACATGCTAAGTTTCTACCTTCCTATGTAGTACCTCCTCCACTCATTCTTCAGTTTGCCAGACTATGCTGACTTGTACAATTCTCCAATGCTAGAAGCTATCCAACTAATACTTCAAATGCCACCAGGTTTATTCAGAACTGCCAGGCGAAATGAGACTAGGAAAAAAGATCTGAGAGTCCCATCACAAAAATTAGCCTGTGAAAATCTTATAGATTACTAAAAAACACAGTCTAACTCGTTTGTCATAAGCATGCCATTAGGAGGGATCAATCACGGAGAATTCTGTGTTCGGTGAAACAGCAGGAGAGACGAACGGGAGCAATAACCTTAATGATGGATAGGAACATGCAAGCAATCAAAAGGATGGCATACGATTGGCCAGTGTTAAAATGGGGTGAGGCTATCAACAATGTTTTGTTGAAAATCACTCAATAAAATCACATGAAGGTAAATTAAAAAGCATTCCTACTGTGGATCCAAGTCATATGTGCACAGATTTATTTTTTTAACGTGTTCAAACATGTCTCTGCAATTAGTGAAGGGCTGCAGGTAAATTTCTCTAGTAATATACTTATCGTAGTTTCAACAGAGTATCTTTAGAAACAGATTCTACCAAAACAGTAGCATCTGTGGCAAGCTGCTGGGTCCGTTCAATTCAAGGCAGAGAGGAGAGAAAGCTCAGCAAAGCTGTAGAGTTTGGTTGTTTGATCCAAAAGCTCCAGGAGATTCCACAGTAGATGGGTTTAATAACAGGGATGTATTTTCTCACAGCCTAGGAGCTAGAAATGTTTGAACAAGCTGATGAAGCACCGAATGCACTCATCTATGCCAAGAAATTTGAAAAACAACTTCTTGGCCAATTATCTGATAGGGATTTATAACTGAACTAACATTTCAAAGAAAGGAGACCCAACAGAATAACAGAATGTTCAGCTTATAAAATAATACCACTGATATCACATGGAATTTAAATTTTACTGAGGATCATCCAAGCAGGGTTATGGCAGTCCATTGACAGGAAGCTGCCGCAGGTCAGGCCTGATTCAGAAAAGGACGCAGGGCAAAGCATATCAGTGCTGACGTCTAATGGATCTTGGCTCAAAGAAGGGAACACCAGAAATATATTTACTTATATTTGGTTGACTATGCCAAGGCATTGAGCTGTGCGGATCACAGCAAATAAGAACATCTTGTATGGCTTAAAACAGGAAAGGTGTGCATCAAGTATCCTCTCACCATACTTATTTGATCTGAGAAACTGTTTACTCAGAAAATAATCAGAGAAATTGAATTAGATTAAGAAAAATGTGGCATCATGATTAGAGGCTTTTTAGCACAGTGCAATCCACAGGTGACATAACCTAGGTTTGTTGAAAGTGAGGAGAACTTGAAGTATGTGCTGATGGAGATCAGGATTTCAATATAGATATAAAGAATACTAAATCCTCACAACCCGCCCAAAAGATAACCTCCTGATAAATGGAGAAGTTTGTCAAGGATTTTGTCCTCCACAGATCCACAATCCATGCTCATGGAGGCAGCAGTCAGGAGATGAAAAGAGGCGCTGCCTTGGGTAAATCTGCTACCCAAGACCTCTTTAGCACACTGAAAAGTGAGAATTTTTCTTTGAAGACGACGCTGCGCCTGACTCAAGGCATGGTATTTTCACATGTTTTGTATGCATGTGAAAGTTGGACACTGAATAAAGAAGACTGAAGAAGAATCGATGCATTTGGATTTGGGTGCTGGAGAAGAATACTGAAAGTACTGGGGATGATCAAAGGAAAAACCCTTAAGTCCTGGAAGAAGTAAGGGGCCAGAGTCCTCCGTAGGGGAAAGGATGGCGAGATTTTGTCATGTGTACTTTGGACATATTGTCAGGAGAGACGAGTCCCTGAAGAAGGACAACATGCTTGGCAGAGGGGCGGGGGGGAAGAGGAAGGCCCTCTGCGATGGACTGACACCGTGGTTTCAACCAGGGGCTCATGCTTAGGAAGAACTGCAAGGACGCACAGGACCAGAGAGTGATGTGTTCTGTTTTGCAAAAAGTTTGACTTTCATGTATATGTGTGTGTGGGGGGGGGGGGGGGGGGAGAAACCCTTAAAATTTTTTGTGGAAAAGTGGAGTTAAGAAGTAATAGTAAAAGTAAAAAGTAAAATTTTGCCACAAACTTTTTAAAGCCTCCTCATATATATGTACACACATATTAAAGACATATTTTGACATTACCATGTATCTCTTCCACCTCCTTTAATCAACAGTATCTTCACAAATTTTCAGAAGTTATCTAAACTTATTAAAAGCTATGCTTTTAAAATTAAAGGTGCATAGCATAAAAGCCCATACATATTTACAAAAGCATTTGTTTCACTATAAAAATAGAACTATGTAAGTATAAAAAAATAATCTTTTGTGTACTTATAGCACTGTACTCTAAAAATAAACTGACATCTCGGTTTATTTTACTCACACAATAAGTTTAATTTACATAAAGATGACAGAGCAGTTCAGGAGCAAGTTTTAAAAACAATTTCTGCTGAATGACTGCTATAATAATCTTCTTAAGAGAGAAATAAACATAATCCAAAACGGCAGTTGTGAAACATATATAGATGCTCTCAGCTGAAAAGAATCTCCATATTCAATAAGAAAACACTAGCCCAAAAAAAGGACTTTGGCTTAGATTGCTGGCTGAAGTTAAAATCCAGTTCCTTAAAACTTCAATTTTTTAAGGGAGACTCCGAGGCACTAACCTCAAATTTATACTATTTTCTGCATTCTAGCTTATAACATTGCAAGGAACTCCAAAACACTTAATTGTGCTCAAGCAAAACCCATACATAGATCAAGAGGCAGTTCAATGACAACCAGAGAACACTATGTGGTTTAAAATCCAGAGGGGCATCTTTCAGGTTGCACCCTTTTGTCAGACCTATTGAATTTCTATGCTGAACAAGTAATCTAAGAAGCTGGACTATAATGAAGAACACGACATCAGGAAAGGAGGAAAACTCATGAACAACCTGTGATATGCCGACGACATAACCTTGGTTGCTGAAAAGTAAATAACTTTGAAGTGACCAATGGGACAGGGTAGAACTGTCCCCGTCGGCCCTAAGCACTGTCAGTCTTCACAGAGTAGAACAGAAGCCTCATCTAGCTCCCTCAGAAAGACTGGTGGTTTCAAACTGCTGACCCTGCCCTTAGCAAGCCAACAGGTAACCACCAGGGCTGCAGTACCTATCTGCCTAGTTATGCACGAAACAATGTGTCTCTGGGTGTTTCCATAAGAATAAAGACAGTGTGGCAAAGTAAAAAATGTTGGCTTAACAATACATTCACCTGAAAGACAAGACAAAGAACATCTTCCAAGGCTCCTACAACAGGACTGCGTGAGGCAACTACTGTTCACAAGACCTATTGCAACCTATTCCATTATCTTAACTCTTAAGTCCCCAAAGCAATCTTCTTCTAGAGTAGAACTTAAGGCAATACCAAATACTTATGGCAAAAAAGAAGATGCAACCTCTTAAAAACATTTTTTTAATGAACGCTGTCATGAATTTGTTTTCCAACTTAACAACTCACTAGAAAGCATTAAGTCTGGCTGAGCTCCAGTGGCGTAGTGGTTGTGTGCGGGACTGCGGCCCACAGGGTTGGTGGTTCAAATCCAGCAGCAGCTCTCCGGGAGCAAAGCTGGGCTACATACTCCCAGCAGGGCAGTGGTGCACCACCCCCCCAAAAAAAACATTAAGTTCATGGAATTTATACATTTACATCAAAACATTAAATGGACTATGCACTCACATAACCACTACACATAATCAAATAAAAAAAAATAATCCCATATATTGAAACCTCTCTTTCTTTAGAGTTCAAGTAAAGGCAATTCCTTGATTACAAATGAGATCTATTTCTACATAGGCAAAAATTTGTAGAAAAGTGAGGATTGGAGCATAAAATTCTTGTTTACCATCATGTTAGTGAAAGAATAGGCTTAAAGCTTTTTAAGGCTTAAAACTTCAAAATTGCAGTGGCAGTAAATGAAGCTGACATCAACAAAGAATTTGTTGGGATAGAAGTTGGCTCAATCCTTTCAAAATGAAAGCAAATTTATATAACCTTAAAGGGCAAGTAGGAATTTTTCTGTAAATCATACCTTTGTAATCTGGATACTTACTTTATTTAAAAATCAGAGCAGGTTGAGCCCCAGTGGCGTAAGTAGTTGAGTTTGGAACTGCAGCCCGCAGGCTTGGCAGTTCAAATCCAGTGGCTGCTCTCAGAAGAGGCACTGGGTAGCGCCTATGACCACCAGAGGCTGGGATGCCCACGAAAAAAAAACAAAAACAAAAACAGAGCAACTTATCTTTAACCATATATAGAGAGTATATGAACTTACCTCTCCTAAAGCTTCATATCTTTTCTGGTTCCATCTGTGCAAGTCTTCCCGGTAGTTAAAAACAAATGGTTCCCCAGTTTTTGTGTGTCTTAGCTGCCCCTCTAGAAGATAAACAAGCAATATTCTTTTCATGACTCAGAATATATTCATAATAATATTAAAATGATAAATCTGATAAAATTTTGAAACAACTCAGAAATTTTATTTTTTCACACTGAATTTTTTTTTGCCAAATATCAATGATACAAATATGTTACCACATAAAAGATTAGTCCTCAAGTACTGAAAAGCTATGCTTCTTGATCTTCAATTATCTAATCTAAAGCAAATTCAAAATAACTTGGGACTTTGATGTATAAAGATCTCCTGCCACAGCACAGTCCTCAGACACTTAGAGAAAACCTAAGGAAGCAAAGTATAAACAGTAGAAAGCTAAGCAACTTTTCAGGAAATTAAGCAATAATGAAATACTATAATAAGTAAAAAGAATATTGCTACCAAGTTCTAGCAACCTTTATTAAACAAAACTATCAAGATGTGACGTTATCATTTCTTGGCATCTCTTCCCTCCATCTTAGTTTATGACAAGGTGTTATTTCCACCTCTCTAAAGCTCCCCACTAAGAATTCTGCATTCTTCCATTTACACTACAGTGAAAAAGCATCCTTGAGGGTCTCAAATTATACTCCTTTGAAATGTTGAGTTTGATGGCAAGATCATGACTATAGGCCATTGGCTCTCAACCTTCCTAATGCCACAATCCTTTCATATAGTTCCTCATGTTGTGGTGACCCCCAACCATAAAATTATTTTCATTGCTACTTGATAACTGTAATTTTCCTAGTGTTATAAATCAAGTGACCCCTATGAAAGGGTTGTTCAACCCGGAACCGCTGCTGTAAGGTGTCTGAGGTAGACTTTGCTATAGTTCCCCTCCAAAAGGAGCAGTTACATTTTGTGATGTACAATTTTTTTCTCAAACAAAATTCCTTATCTTTTTCTCCATTTTCCATTAAAAAAACCTCCATAATAGTCACTGTGATTGTCCTATGTCTTTTGAGAGACTATATGAAGATGATCGCTTTGGGAAAAATTGCAAAGCAGCCACTATACCCTACCGAAACTGAGCTCTCTGCCTTGAATTTAACTGGCCCAGGAGAGTCATTTGAAACCCACTGTAACTGGACTTTTCTTTTTTAAGTCACCCTATCAAAAGACATATGATTACTGAAAGAACTCATCTACAGTCATCCATTGATCACAGGTATATTTACACTAATTTTTGTATTCTGAATAAACGTATGCATATATGAACTTGAAGCTTAATAGTAATACTTTAACTCACTCTTGTAAATCAATGATTTGACAACTGTCACAGGCAACTCATATAGAATGAGTTTAGTTAAGAAAAGATTCCTACGAATGAGAATATGCTCAGAAGATCTGAGTAAGATTTCCTTAAACAGACCGTGAAGCAAGGCCAGGATTTCAAATGGAAAGTACATCATTGTGATAGTCGGATCATTTTATGTCAATGAGACACTCCTGGCTATGATTATAGTCAAAACTGTCAGTTAAGTGGTAGCTCGATGCATCTCCTTGGGGCATGTGTCCTTTTGTATTAACACTGAGGAATTCAGGGAACTGTTTTCTCTCTGCCCCTTTATATTTGTACCTGCTGGGATACAGGTGCCCCACCATGTTTCCACCATCATTGGATCCTCCCCACTCTGCACCACTGGCTTGTGATGTTCCTACTTCCTGGTTCACCACTCTGCGCCACTGGCAGGTGGCTATGTGAGTCTCAGGAGGGTCTTAGAGACTAGCATTATCCTTATAGACTTGAGTTGGACTGGGATGGGATGCCTTCTTGAAAAAATATATTTTTACATATATGAGCATCATTGGATTTGTTTCTTTACACAACTCAGCTTAACATAAACATGAACTAGCATTTGAACATCTAAATATCAAATCAGATGCACTCAAATTACAGATCTTTACTAATAATGACTAAGTTTTACTAATAATCTTAAGGATATAAACATTCAAGAAGCACTGGAAAAGTCGTGAGAAGGTGGAGACATCCTGGGCAAATTTTCAGCCCTTCCCTCTCCTAATGGACATACTACTGGCATTTCGTGATACTCACCTTCCCAACATGATTGCTGAAGACAAAATGGGTGCATAAGCAAACGTGATGAGAAAGCTCATGGTGCCCAGCTATCAAAAGATATAGTGTCTGGGATCATAAAGGTTTGAAGATAAACAAGTGGCCATATAGCTGAGAAGCAACAAAGCCCACGTGGAGGAAGCACACCAGCTTGTGTGATCATGAGGTGTTGATGGGATCAGGTTTCAACCATGAAAGACCCAGAACAAAAAATCTTATCAATGTGAATGATTGGGAGGGTGGCATGGAGACCCAAAGTCAATCTTTAGACCATTGAACATCCCCTTACAGAAGAGTTACAAGGAAGAGATGAGCAAGTCAGAGTGCAGTATAGCACTGATGAAACACACAACTTTCCTCTAGTTGTTTAATGTTTCCACCCCCACACTATCATGATTCCAATTCTACCTTACAAATCAGAGCATGTACATAGGTACTGATAAGAGCTGGAAACACAGGAAATCCAGGACAGATAAACTCCTCAAGACCAATAATGAGAGGGAGAGTAAAGGGAAGGTGTGAGGAGAAAGGGGGAGCAGATCACAATGACTGACATAACCTACCCCACCCCCAGGGGGATGAACAACAGACAAGTGGGTGAATGGAGACAACAGATGATATAAGGTATGAAAATAAAAACAATTTATAAATTGCCAAGGGCTCACGAAGGTGGGAGGCTGGGGAAGGATGGGAAAAAATGAAGAGCTGATACCAAGGGTTCAAGTAAAAGAAAATATTTCAAAAATGATGATGGAAACATATGTATAAAAGTGCTTGACACAATGGATGGATGAATGGATGGATGAATATAAGAACTGTAAAAGGCCCCAATGAAATGATTTTACAAAGAAAGAAAGAAGAGGTGTAGAGACTGAGGACAAACATGATTGTGTTGGTCTGGGTAGACTAGAGAAACAAATTTAAGGGTACTCATATGTATATAATAAAGAGCTTTATATACAAGAGCAAATGAATATTGAGAAAACATCCCAGCTCCATCCAGATCAAGTCCATAAGTCTGATATTAGCCCATATATCTGATATCAAGCTACAAAGTCCTCTACAGACTCACGCAACACATGCAATGAGGCCTAATGCAGGAAGATCACAGGTCAGTGGGTCTTGTGGAACCGATGGCAGCAGACACATCGCAGTGCTGGCAGGGGCCTCCACATGGCTCCTTCAGCATCAGGGCTCTAGAGTGGCTCCATGTGTCTTGTCTGCCAGGATGGTTCGCACACAGGCCAGGAGCACGTGTGCCACCGACAGCAAGCTATCCCTACTGTCTCCAAATGAGGTCATCAAACTGCGACCTCATTCACAGACTAAACTCCACCCCTACAATCTTAAGTCTCAAATTGACAAAATCATTTAACTACCAAAATGGTCAAGCTTGAAATAAAGTAATAATTTATTTTCAGCCAATGAAAAAGAGCCAGAGAAGAAAGACAGCGTTTCAGGACTGAATCTAACCCAGTAAATATATTACACAAGAGTCATGTCATTTTGAGCCTGAAAACCAGTGTTTATACAAATGTGTGTGAGTACAGGGTATGTGAATGCAGCAGTATATGCAAGTGCATTGATGTGTGTGTGTCGATTATCTTCCAAAGTTGAAACAAAAGTACACTGCTATTTTCTTTTTCACTTACTTTTACTAATGTTCAAGGAAAAAGGAAACAGTAGATGGAGTGAGTACTGAGGTCTATTAATTATAAAGTATATGCTCTATGATTAACCTATGCTAATAGTCCATCCATTCCTCCATCTACATATCAAATTAAAGCATCTAGGGATCTGTGCTTCATACAATTAATGTGTGGATTGCTGTAACTGCTGCAAGAGCCCCCAATAAAATGATTTAATAATAAAAAATGTTTTAAAAGAATCTGGTGATTAATTCAAACAAACAGAGGCAATGTTAGTATTAGTGCTCATTTGAATCTGTTTAAAGAAATGTGTGTATATATTTATATGTCTGTATATATACCTGATATTTCATGCTAAGTATGCATAATTAATATAGATATGAGTGTTTGTGTGTTTATATAGTACATATATACAGTGTATATTACATGTAGCTATAATTAAGTATGCATTTTTAGCATACAATGTATCTTTTTAAGTGGAATGAAAATGTCAAATCTAAAAATCAAATTTTTTAATATCTGCACTTTACAAATCATTATCATTCTTGTACAAGCTGTTTCTGGGTTAGGTCAGCTCATCCTTGGTAAAATTTTAACGTCATGAAGATTTGTTCTCACTTTGAATGAACATGTCCACTACTTGACACAATAAGTTCTTCACAGGTGGGTGTAAACCGAGAGTGCAAAAAATGGCGGCAGCAATGCGGGTGGCAACGGGTGGGACAAAACTGTGCAGTCTAATGAGGGGTCTCGCAGAGCCAGCCAGTCCTCCTGGCCCAGCACAGAGAACAAGCGCCGCGCTGCGCTCCTGAGCAGGGGTCCACACCGCATCGACATGCAGCACACGCGGAGAAAGCTCACAGCCAGAGAGCGGGTCTGTCTCCTGCTAGACCCTGGCAGCTTTGTTGAGAACGACATGTTTGCGGAACACAAGATGTGCAGATTCTGGAATGGCTACTGATAAGAATAGCAGAAAGTTTCCTGGAGACAGTGTGATCATTGGAGGGGCCGAATCAATGGAAGATTGGTTTATGTCTTCAGTCGGGATTTTACAGTATTAGGAGGAAGTCTATCAGGTGTGCATGGCCAAAAAATCTGCAAAATGATGGCTCGGCTCTTGACATTAGTAGCTCTGGTGATTGGAATGAATGATTCTGGAGGAGTACGGATCCAGGAAGGGGTGGAGTCCTTGGCTGACTATGCAGACATCTTTCTTAAAATCCCCACTCGTCTTCCTGCTGACAAGCCACCTGGAGATACACTGATGAGTCAGAGCCCTGTAACTGGAGGAGCCATGTGGAGACCCATGCCAGTGCTGAGATGCTTCCACCACCATTGGCTCCACTAGACTTCCCACCCACTGGCCCATGATCTTCCTGAATTCAGTATCATTGCATGGCGGAATGCCTTGGAATGAGTTCCAAAACACAGCCTCCCTGTGCACAGCAGAACGAAACGCTACCCAGACCGGTGCCATCCACAAGGGTGGACACAGCCACTGTATCAATCCATCTCCTTGAGGGTCTGCCTCTGTTTTGGATGCCCCCTCTATTTTACCAGACATGAAGCCCATCTCCAGGGACTGGTCTCTCCTGACAACAAGTCCAAAGTAAGCAAGATGAAGTCTAGCCATCCTTGCCTCTGAAGAGCATTCTGGCCATGCTTCTCCAGGACAGATTTTCTAACCTTGTAATTAACTCCAATTCATTGATTCCTCTGATCTTTTATATATATATATACACACACACACATACATACACACACACCTTATATATATACACACACACTATTATATAAGTATATGTTTGCACGTGTGCACATATGTACATATAAACATATAATGAGGATTAAAACTAAAAGCTAAAGAAAAATTCTTCACAGTCACCTTCACTTGCTGCACACTTTTAAAGCATTAGAAGAGTCTTTTCTTGCACTAAAGTAGTAGGCTAACTAATAATGGTATGCTATTTTCTGCTTCCTAAATTCTACTTGAATACTTAAAGATGCATCAAGGAATGGCTCTCATAGTAACTGTAAGTTCTAACACCTGTAGCTGATTTTCTAAAGGGATGAACATTAACATGATAATGACAGGTCATCAACTCAGTTAATGCAGAGCAAAAAAATGGAAAGCTACAACTGAGAGGCTACCTCACCTTCAAGTATGAAGGGGTGTCCGCCCCACCCAAAAAGCAGTGGAACTGTGCTGCGCATAGCAGAACTTTTGTACTATGTGTTTGCCACGCTAGGGGAGCATCAGTTAACTACCAGCACTGAGTTAGTGCAGCCAATGGTACTGCCGGGGAAGGTTCTCTCTGATCACAGTGAATTTCTTTATAAAAGCAGTTTCACTTGAACTTCATTTTTGTGTGATGGCCAATTTATGAGAACAGTTAGGAGCTGTAAAATTTTGTTTCCTGCTCAGAAAAAGTGCTGCAGAAACTTTTATGATGTTTAACACACCTTCAAAGGAAAGCACCATGGGAAAAACTCAAGTGTATGATTGGTTTGGTTTCATAAAAAAAAGGACATACAATTGATGTATGCATGGATTGTGATGGGAGTTGTATGAGCCCCCAATAAAATAATTTATTTTAAAAAGAAAAAAGAAAAGGAAAAGGATGGGGGGAAAGTAGCTTATACCAAGGACTCATGTAGAAAATATTTGGAAATGAATGTGGCAACATGTGTACAAATATGCTTGATACAAATAATATATTGATTGTTATAAGAACTGTAAGAGCCCCCAATAAAATCATGGGGGAAAAAGGTGCACATCAATTGATGACAAACCTCTCTCCTTTAACTTCCAAAAATGTCAATTCATAGTGCATTTGGAGTTCATTCCACCAGGTAAGATTGTTAATGAAGCTTTTTCTGTTTAGAGGTTCTGAATAAACTTTGTGTGCAACAACAACAACAAAAGGCCTGATTTGTTGCAGACAGAGGTCTGGTTTTGCCACAACAAGCTGCTCACACAGCTTCTCAGTATGCCAGTTTGAGGCAAATAGACAGCATGCCTCTCTTTTCCCACACACCTGCCTCATCTGACCTCACTCCATGGGATTTCTTTTTGTTTCCATGAATACAGCGGAACATGAAAGGACAGCAATTTGATGGTATAGCAGAGGTGAAGAAAAAAAATGAAGGAGGTGCTGTCAATCATCCAGATGAGTTTGAAAAATGTTTCCAAGAATGGAATCGCAGGATGATGAATGTACTAAGTGTAATGATGAGTACTTTAAAGATGTTAAGGCTGTTTTGTAATATATATATATATATATATATATATATATATACACACATATATTATATATTAAATAGATAGCTTTGAGGGGGTAAAAATCTAGTTTGGGAGGATATCGCCTCGTATATTAGTATGTTGTTAATCCAATGAACCAAAATTCTTTGTTCCAGTAACGCCTGTGTATTATTGATATGTTCTTTTTGTGTGTGTGTGATATGTTCTTTGAAAGCCCAAGAGAAATGTTTATTCATACACAACTTAAACTGAATAAATTTTAAAATAAGCACACCATCTTAAAAAAATCTTGGTAGTATGTTTTAATATATCAGGACAAATAACTATTGCCAGTCAATGTATATTAAATAACATGTAGAACAGTAGCACTTATATATATAATTAAGTAGGACATGTAATTAGTTAGCAGTGTTAAACATAAGATGCAAAACATAAGATGAATCAAATACATTTCCACTGGTTTACCTGACTTAACAATAATGGGAAATTACAAGTTGATTCTTTCATTTGAGTGAAAGTTTTACGGAGGCTCTCAAAAGAAATATATAAATTAGGATTGCTGGTTATTAAAAGTCATAAACAGTGTCTGTTCGAGGAATCTACTCACACTATCATATACTACTTACTTTCATTAAAAGCATATTCGAATCCTTCCAGGGTATCAGGAAAATCAAGAGGTGGTTCATCTTTTTTCATTAGTTCATCCAAATCTATCCTAGATAATAAATCTAAAAAAAGAAATAATGTGAAATTGAATAATTTTCAAAATTCATTAAAGGATTACATTTTAAATTCATTTTAAGTGTTATTTTGCTCTAGAAGCTTAATTTTATAGTTCCTTAATTGGTCATGCTACTAAAGGTTTAAGTTCAGAAATGACAATAATCAAGAATACCTATATAATAAATATTTAAAAAATCATAATTCTCAAAAATAACCACTTCTCAAATCTCATGTACTACTACTCTTCCTAACTTAGCTTCTTCCATTCAAATTATACAGCTATTAATTTGTACTTTATTGACCTCCATCAATAGTTTTAAAAGTCTTAGAAATTAAAAATGATTATTAAAAGGTTGCAACTATTAATAAATATGTATAATAACTATATAAATATTTAACAATGTTATCTGTCTAAATAATAGTAATACAGCCTATTATTCTTTTTCAGGCATATAAGTATAATTTTAAAATAGCATGTGCTAACTGTAGGAAGCTGATTTACACAAAGAATTGTCGATTCCTCATTTCAGCAGAGGTAAATACTGTTATATACATAATCCTCCCATCATGATGAGACTGAATGGATGTGGGAGAGAGAAGACTTTTATACATGGGCATTTAATTTTTGCCATAAATAAGTCCATGAATATGGTTGCACATACAGAGGACAAGGTCATAAAAACTTCTTATACAAGCTAAGGTTCTTGAGGGAATAAGTTCCTGGGCCAGGAACATCAGGACCATATCCTTGGCAGGCACCCACACCAACTGGCACCACACAGTCCACACAGTTAACGTTCCACATTTCTGTGAGCAGCCTGTGAGTGGCCACCAGTGGTGAAACTACAAGGCTCTCCCTGTCCAAAGGAGCAGTAAGGGAGTACAGCAGTGAAGACAATCAAAGATGCATGGAAACGATTAGTCCAATAGACAATAGGTTACACAGATCTCAAGCTCCATGACCTAGAGACCAGAAGAACTAGATTGTTTTCAGTTACCACTACCAACTGAAACAGACTCCATTAGAAGGTCCTGGACAGAGTTGGAGAAAAGCGAGAAACAAAACTTTGAAAATCATAGATGAGCTAAGACTTCTTTGTTGCATAGAAACTGGTAGAACCCCAAGACCACGGCCCTTAGTCAATCTTTCAGGTCTGCAACTCAACTCATTCCCATCTCTTGATTTTCAGCTAGACAATACAGACGCCTAAAAGGGAACACTAACACAACTGAGGTACACACACCTTGGAAGATTAGCACAATGTGATCAAAAGGGTGGCACTGTCTCAAGGACAAAGTTTAGAAGGAGCAGGACAAAAGGAGGAATAGAAAGAGGAAACTGAAGGGCAACATGGGGTACGTGATGGTGCGTTGGTGGGATTACAGTGAATGAAATGAAACAAACTGTGTCTGAAGTACTTAATGTAAAACTGCTCTGTCACTCTTCACACCTAATTTACAATAAAAAGTTGAAAAGACATGCAGGCAAGAGCTTCTCTAACAAAATTTAACCAAATTGCCTTAGAATAGCTAGCCTATCCTCTGTCTTCTCTTGCCAATGAGTCTGTTTCTAGGATAAAATCAGATTGTTTTATGTCACTGTCATCTGCTTCAATCATATAATAAAATCGAGTGGAAGAGGTAAAAGGCTTATCTAAAATTATAATTTAGTAGTATATGAAATTTAAAGAAACAAACATCAAATAATAAAGATTGTAGGGGGGAAGGGAGCAGTAGGATAGATTGTGATTGCACAACTCATCTTAAAGGCAATTTAACCATGGGGGCAGTGAGGATCTTTTAAAATTGATGTGATAAAGATTGTACAATTATTCTTGATATGATTGGATGATTGAATTCTATGGTATGTAAATTATGTGCCAATAAAACTGCTAGAGAGGGAAAAAAAGAGAAAGAAACATCTCCCAGACCTCTACTCAGCAATTATGCAAAACTGCCAATACTAACACTTAGTTGTGATAGCAACCTTACATTATTCTGTTCTCCCCTTATAGAGTCAACAACTACAAATAGAAAGGAATGCCTTTGCCTTGCCCAAAATGTTCCCATGAATGATCAAATGGGCAACTAAATGATAAAACATTCCTCAAGTTTCTGCTGTCAACAAGAAAAGTTGATAGAAATATTTTTACTTAATTAGCATCAAGAAAACACAAAAAAAAGGAAAATGTCACATTACTTTTCTGTATTGAAAAAGTAACACTTGATAGTTGCATTTTATACAGAATTTACATTCCAAAGTCAGTGGATTAGGGGAAAATCAAATATAATTACATTTTCCAATAAAAATCCCTTTAATTGCTAACAAAATACAACACAATTTAATCCATGCAATTTCAACATGCATCAGATCTGACACTACTTTATTAAACTATACCTGATCATTAAAATAATTCAGCAAACAGAATTCTAAATCTGAACTAAGCAAATCCTATACTGTCTAAAAATGTCATTTGATATCTTTATTAGTTTTAAATCAGCTAAATGAGGTTTTAAAAAATTATTGGATTCTTTTTTTGTTGTTGTTTTGGGAGAAGTAAGCCAGTTTTGATGAGTGCTGTAGGAGTCCCCAATAAAATGAATAATTAAAAAAATAAAAAAATAAATTTTTGGAGTTTTGTTGCTGTTCAGGATCGAGTAACGGGAATTGGAAAACAGAACACTAGATGTGAGATCACAGGTGATTTGTGTTGAAGTGAAATTTCTTCCACACGAATCTCTGTGAGTCTCACCAGATGACTGGTTGGTTACCACGCAAAAAAAAAAGGTGTAACACAGAGGGAGTAGACCGTTTTCATTACCACCTCCCTGACAATAAGAATGAACCGTATTTGAAGTGGAGGACCCTGGTGGGCTTTGGGCTGTTAGCCTCCAGATCAGCAGTTTGAAACCCTGGGAAGAAAAAGAGATGGTTTTCTACTCTCCTCAAGAGTTACAGTCTCAGAAACGCATAGGGGCAGTCAGAATCAACTCACTAGCAGGGAGCGAGGGAGGGAAAAAGAGATCTTTGAAGCGGCCGCAGAGACAGAAAGGCTAGGACCACCAGGGAGGCAAGTCACCGATCTCTAAAGTGGTGGAGACCGAGACCGGAAGTTTCCAAGACTGTGGCATGAAGACCATAGGACTATAGGACTTGAGGAACAGCACTGAGCAGGACCACAGGGCTGAGACACTGAGGACCAAAGAGGGGTTGTTGCTGTGGACCAGTGACTGGACCCTTATTCTTTACTGCTGCTGACTTATGGTAACCTATAAACTTCTCCAAGAAACCCCCACAAGTGTGAGTATTGTCTGTGAGTTCTGTGTGGCCACTGCCAACAAATTATTGAACGCGGCACAAAAGTGCGATGGTGTGGGAGGAACAGTTGGTGTTACAGTAGGTCAAGACAGACAGAGCACAGAGGCTTGTCTGACCCTTTCCTCATGGCAATGGTGAAGCCAGAGATCAGACATGGCCTGCCCTTCTCCCCATGCCCCTTCCTGTACTATTCCTTCAGAAAGGAAACAAGATATATTCTTTGTATGCCCTAATTTAACATACTGCCATTTAGGGTACACCAGGAGAGATCATTTAGGCTGGGCTGAGTTGAAGGAACAGAGACCAGGTGTGAGGAATCTCGCAGGGATTCTTAGCAGTCCTGAGCAGAGAACACTGACCAGCAAGAGAATCCCTCTGTGCGGACTGAGTACTGACCCCTCCATACTAGAGAAAACACTACCCAAGGGCTAGGGAACCAGTAAACTGGAAAACCAAGCCAAAACCAAAAAAACCCTCTGCCAACAAACACGGCTACAAATACTTTGTGCTCCATCAGCCAGAGTGGAAATGTCTGAGGCATCTAGGGGAGCCCACAACGGTAGTAGGACTAAGTCAGGCTTACATTAAAAAAGGCTACCTATCTCAAAAGTCAAAAGTTAACTTCAAAGGAATCATTATTAACACAAATAACATACAAGTGAGAGAAAGGTCAATATTCGTTTAAAAGATGCCAGAAGACCGAACAAAACAAGATATAATCAAATTATTATTTAAAGGAACACCACAAAATCAGGACCCACTAAGGAGAAATTGACAATTCGTAGCACCCCCACAAAATCACGAGGCTTGCAAAAGTACAGAAAATAGTATTCATAAAAGAGGGGGAAATAAATCAATAGAAACAGACTAAGAAATAAATGCTGAAGATAATGGAATTAGGAGGAAAAGATGTGAAAAATCTCTTCCAATATGGGACATATGTTTAAAAGGAAGGAAAAATAAGCATAGTAAGCTGAAAAATAGAAGAAGCATTTCCAGCTTCGATCAGTGAAAAGGAGGCCTGGAGATTCAGTAAGGAAGCCCCCAGCTGCTCACCAGAAGGTGGGTGCCTCAGGCGCCTCTGCTCCCTCCATGGGAGTCGAACTCCAGACGCTTCGGGGCTCACTGCCCGCTTCTGAAAAGATGGGTCCTGGAAATCCTTTGGCTTATTTCTCTCAAGCCAAAAAAACAAATTCACTGCCATTAAGTTCATGTCAACTCACAGTGACCCTACAGGGGTCTTGTGCCCCTGTGGGTTTCTATGACCAACCAACCGTCGGTGTTTGGGGAAACAAACAGGCTTGTCTTCAGAGGAGTGACTGGGGATGTTAAGCTGCCGACTTTGTGATTAGCTGACCAACTCAGGACCACTCCATCCCCCAAGCTCCTCCAGCAGACTTCTGCTCTGCCCTGCAGAATCACTCGGAGTCCAAATCAACTCGACAATGAAGAGGTTTGGTTTCAGGGTTATATATGAAAAATCAAATATGGCGGGAAATCAAGGGATCAGATAGGATTTTAGCAACAGCAATAGGAGTAGTTAAGATACAATAAAATATAGCACAAGGAAGGAGAAAATTGCTTTAAAAAAGGAGCTTTGGGACTATGTCAAGTGGATAAACATAGTGTGTATGGAGTCCCAATATGGAAAATAGAGAGGGAAAAACACTTATTTTTTAAAACTGACAAATGACTTCAAAACTACAAGTCCAACAGAATATACTTTGAGACTATAAAGCTTTATAGGAGCAGACAGCCTCATCTTTCTCCTGAGTAAACATTACTAAAAACACAAATGGTACATTATGATTAAACCGTGGGGGAGGGGGACTTTAAAAGCATCTGGAGAGAAGACATAACATTTACAGAGGAACAAAGAGTAAAGGAAAACTTCTCAGAATATATAAAAGTCAGTGGGATAAATATTAATGTGGAAAATGCAGTGAATGAGATTTTTTTTAAATGTGTTTACTCTGTAACCTTCACCCAATTCACGATACAAAGTTTAAGGGTAGTAAAATTTCCATGACAACAATATTTCACTGGAGAATCCTAACAAACATTCGAGATATAATTAAAAAATTAACACCAATACTATATAATATTTTCCAGAAAATGAAAAATAAGGAAATACTTCCCAACTTCCCAACTCATTTTAAGAGGGCAGTATTACCCTGATACAAAAAACAAACAAAAAAAAAAAAGGCACAGGCTCTTCACTTACTTTAAATGATAATTTTTTAAAGAAAACAATGGCCACCTTTTGAAACTCAGAATGCCAAATTTCTCAACAAAATATTAATAAACGAGACCCAGAAATACATAAAAGAACTATGCACTACAGCAAAGTGAAATTTTATCCAGTGTACACAAAACTGGCTCAATATTTTTGAAGAGAAAGCAAAGTGAAAATAATCAACGATTATTAAAGAAAACAATCACATCAATTGATACAGAAAAAGTATTTGAAAAAAAATCAAACACCTATTCGTGATCAAACACGCAAAAAAACACGAAGAACGTCCTCAGTGTGATAAAGAGCATCTACAAATAAACCTATAGCTAAAATCATATTTGACTGGGAAATTAATACTCTCCTCCTAAGGCCGGGAAAATGAATGACTATTCTCAACATTCTTATTCAACACAACAAAACACTGGTCTAGCCAACACAACAAAACAAAGCAAGAAAATAAAAGGCATATGGATTAAAAGGGGGGAAAAATCAAGGATTCAGGAGGGTAGGGTGAAGAAGGGAGGAGAAAAAAAGGAACTGATACCAAGGGCTCAATAGAAAGAAAATGCATGAATGTGAGCGATACAATTGACGTATGGATTGTTATAACAGCTGTAAGAGACCCCAATAAAATTACTTTTTAAAAAATATTCTATTGGAGGAAAAAGAATTCTATTACCAAAAAGAGAAAGGGAAAAAAGACATTATCATTTGCAGGTGACATAATTGTCAACACAGAAAATTTCAAGTAATCTAAAAAATTTGTTTAATCTCCTATGACTAGTAAATTGAGTTCAGCAAGGTTGCAGAATAGAATGTCAACACACAAAAGTTATTATTTTTTTAAATCTTGTAAGTGTATCTTTCATAAACACATTTTCCTAAACATGACAACAAAAATAACAAGGTTCATCTGACATCAGCAATGGTATCTCTTGTTTCACATCCTCTTAGGAATCAGACTTGAGCTATTTGTTATTTATTAATTGTGGCTCTCACAGCAACTAACTCAGTATCTTAGAAGTCATGTGAACTCATAAATAAATCACAGAATTATGTGTTTTACAGCTGTAAGAATTTCTAATGCTTTTGTCATTGAAGGTCATATATTTAGTGGGAAAGATAACACTCTAGAGTTGTTGAATCAGATGCCTTTATAATGCTTCTGCTGAATTGCATGTCAAAATGGGTTAGAATAACGATCTGTCTACTTCTCTATTCTGTCATCATAGAAATGGCACAGGGGATCTTTTATGGGAGCCCTTCCATGGTAACCCCTCAGAAGAAATTTGTCTTAGATATGCTTTTGGAGTTTTGAGCTGTAGGGTTTGTTGTATTTTGTTCTAATTTGCTTTCCAAAGTGGGAACAACAATGGACTCAAACACAGCAACTATTGCCAGGCTGGACAAGTGCCAGAGAGTGTTTTGTTCTGTTGTACATGGGGTTGCTACGGGCTGGAACTGACTCAACAGCCCAAACGGCAAGGTAATTTACTCTGAAGTTTACTCTTCCTGCACTGGACCTCTTTAGAGTACTGCCAAGCCAGGGTGCCACTGTGAGAACGAAGGTGTACTTGACCCATTGCCTCACATGCAGCTGAGAGGTGAGGACAAACCCCTCTGTCTTGGAAGAAGTACGGCCAGAGTGCTCCTTAGTGGCAAGGATGGCAAAACTCGGTCTTTCATACTCTGGATATGTTGTCAGGAGAGACCAGTTCCTGGAGAGGGCCGTCATGTTTGTAAAGTGTAGTGGCAGCGGAAAAGAGAAAGGCCCTCAACAAGACTGACCCCGGTGCATGCAACAAGGGACTCAGACATAGGAATAATCATGAAGATGGCACAGGACTGGGCAGTGTTTCCTTCTGGAAAGCACAGGTTGTTACGGGTGGCTACTGACAGGATGGCACCTACTGATGACAGCACCAGGATAGGGACCAATACTCTTATTTAGAATTGGGATGGGACTGAATGAAAAGGTACTGAAGTATTCTTATACTTTCATGAAGCACAATGAGTCCTTGGAGTGCACCGAGTCATGAGCTGCACTGCGAACAGCAACAGCAACAGGTCAAAATCACCAGAAGCTCCTTTGGAGAAAGATGAGGCTTTCCAGTCCCTGAAACAATTTCAGAAACCCATGGAGGCAGATCTAATCAGTTCCTAAGGCCACTAAGCATGGTAATCAAGCAGAGAGCAGTGAGTTTGTGAATTTGACTCTGGTTTTCGGCTCATGAGACATACTGAAAATATCCTGAAAAAGCAAATTAAGTATGTACCTTTCAGTACGGCAGACTTTTCTTTTTCATCTGGACCTCCCTGCTGGATTTGTGCCATACTTATCCAAATTGGCAACAAAATTAAAGACCTCAAGGAAATAGACATCAATCTCCAGAGGACAGTCTAAAATGAATGAAAGCAATAAATTAAGGTCTACTCAAGTCCTACCTACTCCATGTGAACTTCCTAGATCCTCCCCATCAGGATTAATTTCTCTGTGCTCCCTTCCCACTGCGCTCTTCTCCTGCTTGTACTATCGTACTTATCACAACCTGCCTTGTGGATGAGTTATTTATGTATTTGCCTAGGTCGGCTATCAGATTACAAGCCCCAGGAAGAGAGGCAGCAGGTTTTGTCATCCGTGTATATTTTGTGCCACTGATATACACAATAACTTATACATAAAGATACCCAATGTTTGTTAAACTTAATTTAAGAAAACGTTCTACTTCATTTTCGTTATCTATCTATCTATCTACACTCACAAACACAATTCAGGTAATTTTATTTGATGAATTATTTTAAATAAACTGTAAATATATGCTTTCTACAAAATCAGAATGTTCACCTCCTGGAGTACGTAGTCAAAAGGAGAAAAATACATAAATAAAGTATCTATAGTCTTGTTTAAAATATGACTTCAAGGGCAAGGTGTGTGGGGAGCAGTTCATTCTTCCAAAAAAGAAGCTTTAGAGATTTCAGTGTTCGGAAGTCACATTCTATAAAATGTATTCCAGCAAAGAGTCATACTACTAATCATAAACTAAACGATAATATCTTTCTTAAAAAGTGATAATATCTTAAACTCCAATTCTGCTCGACATTAGCCACAGAAAAGGCATTAAACCTTTAAAAAGATGCCTTTTCTTAGGGTGCACACAAACAGTAATGCAGTGATTCTAAAGTTTAAAAAAAGTTTTAAATGAACCTATTTTACCTAATTGACTCATATTACTGATAAAGTTATATTAAACCTACAATGGTAACAACAGAAAGAGAAAAAGGATAAAACATTTCTTTATTTGTCGGACGAACCCAAGTGATGTGCCACCAACAAAGCAAATTCTACCTGCTGGTGAGAGATGACCCAGCTACCCAAAGACACACAGGTCAGAGTGGAACTGCCCTGTGGGTTTCTGAGATTGTAACCTTCCCTGAGAAGAATGTCTCACCTTTTCTCCCACAGAGTGGTTGGTGGGATCAAACTGGTGACTGAACGGTTAACAGTCTACTGTGCAGCCACCTTGTAACCACTCCATGAACAGGAATTAGGATGAGAGCATTTTTACTAAGGAACCATTTTCTCTTGGCCAGGAAATAGCTATTTCTCTTTGGAAACTAGGTAACTCAAAACTCTAAAAATTCCACATGAGGGCTGAGCCCTGGTGGCGTAGTGGTTGTGCACGGGACTGCGGCCCACTGGGATGGAGGTTCAATTCCAGCAGAGGGGCTGGCCACCACCAGAGAGCAGTGATGCCCACCCCAGAAAAAAATTCCACATGACTAAAATATGGCTATGGTCCTTCCAAAAGAAGGCCTAGTAGTACAGTGGTTAAGTGCTTGCTTGTTAACTGAAAGGTAAGTCGTCAAACCTACCAGCTGCCCCCCAGGAGAAAAGCAGAGCAGTCTGTTTCTGTATAGATTCACTGCTTTGGAAACCAACAGGGCCGGCAGTTCTACTCTGTCCTACAGAGTGGTTGTAAGTCAAAATCAACTCAATGGTAGTAGGCTATCCTTCAAGAAATAATACCTGCAAGGGGAGGGGGGCGGGGGGGAAGAGGAGGAAATAATGATGGCAACATATGTACAAACATGCTTCATACAATTTTAACAATGTATGGAATGTTATAACAGCTGTGAACACCCCCAATAACATGATTCAAAAATAAATATATCAGTTGGCAGGGCAGGTTTTGGGGCAAATGTGGCATCTGCAGCACAAAGCACAAAAAGGTAGAAATTGGCCCAGAGTCGATTGTGCAGTCGACTGCACAAACCTCTGTATTATGACTGAACTGCTGAATTGTATGATATGCTAATGATAGCTCAATATACCTATTTTAACAAGAAATGAATCTGGGTAATTCTTTTAGAAAGAACAGATCGATATCCCTGTCTGCAAAGGAAGGCACTGGGGCCCTGGTGGCACATAGTGGGCTACTGACAGCAAAAGACCAGCGGTTTTTTAATCCCATAAAAAGTTATAAACTATCACGTGTTCAAGTGGGAGGGGGAGGGAAGAAAGGGGGAAGATGGGGAGCAGATATCAGGGGCTCAAGTAGAAAGCAAGTGTTTTGAGAACGAGGAGGGAAACAAATGCACAAAAGTGCTTGACACAATGGATGGATGTGTGGATTGTGGCAAGAGTTATATGAGCCCAAATGACTTAATAAAAAAAAGTTACAGTCCTAGAAACCCTCAGAAACAGTTCTACCCTGTGAGTCAGAATCAGCCCACAGAGAGTGAGAGCGGCCGTCTGCAGGCCATGTGCGAGGCCCTGGGGCCGCAATGACAAACCCCATCAGCCACGGCCCCTGTCCTCAGGGGCATACTTTCAAGCTGCCAAAATGACACAAACATAACAGCTAAGGGTAAGTCTAAACTATTGACTGGGGTTCCAGTTCATTTATACACAGGTTTAGTCCAACCAAAACGTGCTCACTCGCGACCCTGTGATGGTGGAATGGCTGCAGACAAGCTCTCTCAGCAATGGACATATATGAGACTCAGTCGGGTGCCTTCAAAATGATGTACCGTCACTTCAGAAGGGATATACTGGGCTAGTTAAAATCAAGGAAGAGAGAGCAGCAGGCCTAAAAGTCAAGGACTGCTGCTTTTGGGGGATTCCAAACAAGTAATCTAGATAGCTCTTCTCATAGGAGACAGGAATGATGGTGGTGGCTTATCATGAGTAAGTTTTAAGGAAGTAGGGGTAGGGCCTGAGCCCTGGTGGCGGAGTGGTTGAATGCGGGACTGCGGCCCACTGGTGTGGTGGTTCAAATCCAGCAGCCTTACAAATCTGGATGGACTGAAGGAAGTACACTGGTACAGATAGGAACTGGAAACACAGGGAATCCAGGGCCGAAGAACCCCTTAGGACCGGTGGTGAGAGGAGTGATAATGGCAGGGTAGAGGGAAGGTGGGGTAGAAAGGTAGAACAGATCGCAAGGATCTACATATGATCTCCTCCCTGGGGGACCTGACAGTGGAGAAGTGGGTGAGGGGAGACGTCGGATGGTATAAGATATGACAAAATAATAATAATTTATAAATTAGTAGGGGTTCATGGGGGAAGGGGAGGGGAGGAAGGGGAAAATGAGGAGCAGATGTTTTGAGAACGATGAGGGAAACAAATGCACAAAAGTGCTTGACACAATGGATGGATCTGTGGGTTGTGATAAGAGTTGTACAAAGCCCCAATAAAACAATTTTTTAAAAAAAGAGAGTTCACACAATTTCCTTATCTAACAACTCCACAGCTCCATGAACTGTCTAGAAAAGACTTTGCCATCTTTATCATTCTGTTGAGTCATTGTTCTCTACACAATTAGATTACTTTTCACTGACTCCCAATTCATAAACATAGCAATTTATACAGGTATATCCTTGTGATTATTTTAAAATGAAGGAGCTCTGGTAGCACAGTTGAACCACAGGGCAGTGGTTCAAACCCACCCCCTGCTCTGAGGGAAGAAAGATGAGGCAGTCTGCTTCTATGAAGATGGACAGTCTCAGAAACCTTCCAGAGTCCTATAGAGTCAGAATCGACTTTACAACAGTGATTGGGGGGCAGAGGTTGGTGTTTGTTTGCTTTGATTTTCATCCATTTTTTATAAGAGACGGCCTAAAAATACAGAGTAATTCACTCCATGTGTATACACACACACACGGGGACGACTAATGACTAGCTGGGACCCCAAGCCTTATGCACACCAGGTGAGCGCAATGCAACAGCAAACTGATTGTAGATCTCTGGAAGCGCTCCGTCAGATTCTTTTCCTTCTTGTGTTCTTTTCCATGGCTGAGGAGCAGCTGGTGATGCTAAATCAGGAACATTATGAATTCTCAATTTACTTTTCCTAATAAAAATGCAGAGTTATAACCTGTATGACCACAGATAACCACTACTGAAAATGCAGCCAGCAAGCCATTTGATACATTTGATATATATTAATATGTGCACTCGACATAGTTTATTTGGCATTATCTGATGGAGGTTAGGTTATAGGGAATAAAGTGGCAGAAGTGTTTTACTGATGTGAATTGGGACACTGTTGACATGTTGTATACTTCATGATAACCACTCCTGTTTAAATATGGTTTCCTAGAAATGGTTACAGTATAAACTGGATTCAAAACATTTCTGTTTGCAATTTCATTCTATGAACTACACAAACCAATTATCATATCTTCTTGCCTTCTATGATTCCAACAGAGAATCACTATGTATAAATAAAGCTATAAATAACTTGTCATGTGTAATCTTTATCCAGTCATCACATCATATCAAAGCATGAAACAGTAGAATATTTCTTGGTTGCCCTGTTCGCTCAGGGCATGAACACTTACAAAATGCATAAAAAGATACACAGAAGCCTGTTTTCTGTGTGTTTGTTTTTAAACAGATAAAAATTAGGATCTAGACATACACTATTTTGCAACAGGTTTTCCTACCTCATATTTGGATTCTAACCAGAAATATACTATACACACACACACACAATATCACAAAAGTAAAATTGAGTAATTCTCTTGGGGTCCTCAGAACTGATCAGGTTCTAGTCTGGCCCCCAACGCTACATTTACTAAGTCAGGTAAAGTGGACTTTTGGAAGTCCAGTTCACAACAGGACAATAGAATTCAAAAGAACAGTAAATGAATCAGTGCCTGACATGCATTCAAATTACAATTTAAATGATCAGTGTTTCAAGAAGTTGCTTTTATCATAGTTTAGTTTATAAAAGTGTTGAATAGTATATAGTTCTGAGACCATAGCAAGAAAAATATCTTTGGGGGGGGGGGGTATTTGGATAGATACATGGCACTAGTGAGCAGAACCTGAAAAATGAGGCTAGGATAATAGGGTTCCTTGGTATAGAGCCACCATAGCTTCTACATGCCATGTAATCTACATTTGTCATAAGAGTGTGAACCACATCTGCCCACTTCTGACTTCACAAGGGTGAAGGAGACTCAAACTCAACATCAGCCCGAGGTGACTCCTATCAGACAGAGGTCAGACAAGCCTCCACCCTCCAACCTTGTTTTAAGAATTCTGAGATCAACCATCCTTCCCAAGGCTAAGAAAATTCTGCTAAGAAAATTCATTATCATGCTACACAGAAATCATGGACAATACTCCTAATTATGGGGTTTATCAGAGAAGCTAACAGTTTACAACTCAGCATCAGAAATACCCAGGAGACATTTCATCTGGTCAAGAAAGCCTCTTCGCATCCATGCTCACAGGAATCCCTCTGTCTGGTTGTCAGCCTCTCAGACATGCCAGTCCTTGGCCTCTGCCATGTTTAGTGCTTCCAATAAAGGCCCTAAGTGTACTCCACTCAACCATAAGCTTCAGCCCCCAAATTCTTAACTCTTGTCCGGTGTTCCAGCAAACCAACTCCCAATAAGTGCCAAGAAGCACCCCATTCCACACATGAGGCTCCTGTCTGAATGAATTCAACTCACTCACTTGTTGACTTGGGAAACCTGTCACTCTGATTTGTGCTCCAGCTCTTATTCTGTCAATGCCACTTCTCTAGCCTCACAGCGGTCTCCGAAAGTGAAGAGGGTTGATGCACAGGAATCTCCGAGTCCAGAAGACATACACCACTGCTGGCTCTGGCAAAACTGAACGATCCCCATCCATGGTCCCATTCAGTCATGTGGTAAAAGTCACAAAGCCTAGGGCTCGAAGAGCCATAGAACATAATCCAAGCCTCAAAAAACCTCCAACTCACAACCCCTGCGTCAATTTCAGTTGATAGCACCCCTCCAGGGCAGGATAGGTCTGCCCCTGCAGGAGTTCCAAAACTAAATCTACAGGACAGAAAGCCTGTCTTTCTCTAGTAGAATAGTCGGTGGTTTCAGAGTGCTGACTTTGCAGATAACAGCCCAGCACGTATCAACTACGCCACGCAAATGTGTTCCTTAATCTCACAGACACACTGATATAAGGTTTGTAAGCTCAATTTTACCACCTATGAGCTTAGTGGACCCAAGTAATGGAAACAAGCATAATGAAAACAAGAAGACTTACCTTTGCGGGGCTAGTATGACGATCACAAACAAGAATGTAAACTAAATATTTTACGAACCAGGCGTTTCTTTACAAATAGTAGTGATCCACATAAAATGAGAAATACTTGGGTTCCAAATAACTTTTGCTCCCACATCAGAGAACCAAAAAACAATCTGGCTTTCAGAAAAGAAAACTTTTTTATGTACATTATATGGATGTATTCAATGAGCTAGTGAGGTTGACCTGCAATAAATATCTGGTGAGTTGAGGTGAGTTTCCAAGACTATATTGAAGATACATCATAATGGAATTTAAATGATCTATATAAAATTCCTTTACATTTCATTTAAAATTTATCAAAATATGCCTCAAAAATGATCAAGTATGTGAGTTGCATCATGACTGCTATGCCCAAAGAACACGGTGGCAACAATTTTCTAAATGCACACGTTGGTTATAAGATGGTATGATCGTTTTACACCCAGGGAGAGGCAGACCAGGAAGCATCTGCATCTCACTGACAAGAGCGATGTTGGGTGACCTATACCAGCGAGGGATTCTAGTGGCTGTCTCTGAGGTCTCTGTTTGTCTACCCTGCTGGAAGACTCAGACTGCCAATCTTCACTAAAAAATAACTCCAAGTTTCTTTATCCTATAGAAAGTTTACATTCTTATTTACAAATGTCTATGCCTGAAAGTAGTATAAGATTGAGGTAAGGCACGTTTGAGGTCCTCAAGTACTATTAACAGACTATAGCTGCCAACGATAACTGACTTGGCCTTCGTGGCTAGCCTTTCACCACGGGAGCCCGGCCGGCACAGCAGCTTTGCACTGGCTGCAAATCACAAGGCCAGTAGTTGGAAACTACCTGTTGTTCCATGGGAAAAGATGGGGCTTTCTACTGCCTGAAGAGGTACAATCATGGGGGTCCACAGGGACACTTCTACCCTGTCTTACAGGGCTGTTAAGAGTAGGCATCAAATCAGTGGCAATGAGTCTGGTTTGGGGTATTCTGAGTAAGATGGGTAAAACCCTCATTTCTCACCATCCTATGATAAATGAAACATCTAAAGAAAAGTCAAATGTTACAAAATAGGAAATAGTTCTATGACTTTGAAGAATTAAAGAAAAAAGAAAAAAAATAGTTGCAACCCTCCCTCGTGAACCTCTGCTTTATATAAATTATTGTTCTTTCGTGTCTTACACTGACCACTCTCTCCCTTCACCCACTTTTCTGTTGTGTGTCCCCCTGAGAAGGGGTTATAGGTTGATCATTGTGATTGGCTCCCCCTTTCTCCCAACTCCTTCCCCTTCCCCCATATCACTACTCTCATTATTGGTCCCGAGGGACTTATCTGTCCTATATTCCCTGTGTTGTATGTGTGCAGAGGTGGGGGTTGGGGGTATGCTCAAGTTGAAATAAAATGTTTTGAAAGTGATAATGACAACGTATGTACAATGTGCTTGACACAATAGATGGATGGAAGGATTGTGATAAGAGCTGTAAGAGCTCCAGGCAAAGTGATTTAAAAAGAAAAAAAAAAGATAGTCCAAATAGAGGGAAAAAAAGACTGCTAAAAAATATAACCTTCAATAGTCCACAAAACAATGTTTAAAATGAAGTTAAGGAACTAAACAAATACTAACCTAATTCTTAATATTTATGGTTTTCTCAGGAGAAAAAAAAACAGAGTCCTCAAATTATGATGAGGTTATATTCTACTCCCTACCATAAAGTCAATTCTGATGTAAGTTGGAAGGCAATAACAAATGAAACCCTCATACGTGGTTGGCCGTAATGTAAAATGGAATCAGACTGGAAAACACACTGCCATCGAGGCAATTCTGACTTAGCGCAACCCTGCAGGTCAGAGGAGAAAGCCTCCTTTCTCTCCGGCAGAACTGTTGATGGCTTTGAACGGACGGCTTTGTGGCTAGCAGCCCAACTCATAGCCCAACATACCACCAGGGATGCAAAATGGTAACAGACACTAAAACAGTCTCCAAAGTATTAAACATAGTTATCATGGGATCCACCCAGTAATTCAACATCTAAGTATATAACAGAGAGAAATAACATATGCTTACACATAAACTTTTATGTGAACTTTCATAGCATGCTAATTTGTGCTCCCACATCAGTGTACCAAAAAACAACCTGGCTTCCAGAAATGGAAAGTTTTTGATGTACGTTGTATGGACATATTCAGTGAGCAATTAGGATCTACCTACAGTAAATATCTGGTCAGTTGAAGTGGGTATTAAAAGTATCTCATAATGGAATTTAAATTATTTGTATATATCTCCTTTAAAGTTTACCAAAATATGCCTCAAAAATGGTCAAGTATCAGTACATACTTGCACCATGACTGCTTTGCCCAAAGAAAAACACTGCTCCAACCATTTTCTAAACGCAAACAGTGGTTATGATTGCGTGATCTTTTTATACTCATGAGTATAAAAATAAACTTATACATGAACTTTCATAGCATTCTATTCATATACATGCTACTCATAGCCGCCAAAAGGTAGAAATAACTCAAATGCCCATCAAATGATGAATAAACAAAATTTGACATATCCATACTGTCATAAACGGAACTGTGCCTTCTCCAAAATTTCTGTTTAAGTCCTAAACCCTGGTAACCATGAAGGTGCTTGGAAAGTGTCTGTGAAGCTATTATTAGTTATCTTAGCATAATGTCCTAACATAATCTGAAGGGAAGGTGAGAATTATGTACACATTTCACATCACAGTGCTCTATTCCAGCATGTTCAAATTTTCTGTGTGGGGAATTCTCTGACAACAGTCATTTTCTTCCCTGTCAATCACTGTCTCTTGCTTATAATCTTCATATGAGAACCTGGTCAGAAGTGTTAAATCACTGTGGATGTGATTCAATTCGTCCACAGGCCTCCGGCTAGCATCTCAATCTCACTCAACATTGAACAAGAATTAAAACTGGGTCACTGTATTAGTGTTATTATTTAGACGATCATTAAATATCCCATCTCGGCTATTATACCAACTGATTTCAAAGCTAGAGATACATAATTTGATTCAAGAAAACTACAGCTATGGAAGGTTCTGGATATTCTCTAAGTGCACATGAGCAAATAATCAAGTAATTGGTTTTCAGTCCCAATAAACTGTAAAAATATATTCCCCCAAAATATATTTCCAATAATGCTTAATGGAAAAGTTAAGCTTTGTAGAGGCCACAAATGTACTGCAAGAAAGCACTTAATGTTCATGTTCAATATCAATTGACAGTAAATTCTTTACTGTTTACTAGAAGGAGAAAAAAAATTCTGTGAAGTCTGACTTAACCTAAATTTATTAGCAGCAGGAATATTATCACGTGAGTACTTTTAGTATACATATTTTTGGCTTCTAGAATACCCCCATTATTTATGGGGATACCTTCTACAATTTCATTTTTGTACCATAATTAAATAATATCTTCATCCTGGGACCAAGATGAGATAAAATAAAGATTTGAAGAGACTCTATACAGCTATAAGACTACAAATATCTGATATTTAATAAAAAGAGAATTAGGAATTTGAAACCTAAGTCACTTTTAAAACTGCTACATTAGTTACAGTGATTATGTACTTTATTCATCCATACCACACACACAATTGATACCCTGTCTAAAGTAACACAGGATTTGAGGCAGTCAATGCTCTTATTCTAAAAATAAGCAAACAGCTTTGAAACCTCCTGATTTTCTACAAATATTTTCTTCCCATAAAAAATACATTTCAAGGCCACACCATTAACTACATGATAAAGTGTGGCATAGAACTTGTCAGCAGAAGGACACTTTGTGGAATGTTAAGTCACTTATGGCATTCAACCTACAATTAGTCGTTGTATGCCAGATGTCTCTCATTACTATGGTCTACATAATCACAAAATGATAGGGTCCCTTCCTATGATCATTTAAGTCAAGAATTCTACAACTAGACTTCTAATTCTAACATTTTGGCTAAGAATCCCAAAGACCCTTCTACTGAAGAATAACTAAGCCATAGAAAGTTATAATTTGCAGATATTATAACAACGATGAAAAGGATTAGAAAACAAGATTTTTCTAGACTCAAGAAATAAGAATTTCTAACATTATTAAGAAAAAAAGAGATTTAACAAGATGCTTTGCTCTAACTATATTTGCTATAGATTGATATTTAGAAAAGCAGGAGTACTCATTAAAAGAATGGCAACAATATGAAAAAAAATTCATTACAGCAAAAATATATGGTGAGACTAAATCTAACAAAAGATAAGTTAAACCTGTGTACAGAAAACTGATAAAATACTACTCAAAGACATTAATGACATACACTATATTCATAAGAAAACCCACTACTGTGGAATTAATTCTGACTTATAGTGACTCAGTAGGTTCACTTCTTTGGCTAGAAAAGTCAACCACACCAAAAAAAAACCACACAACAAACAAACAAAAAAACAAGAAGAATACTCTTCAATTTCTCAACAGAAAGCAGACACCAAGAAGATAATGAAATGATATATTTATAATCCTGAAAGAAAAAAACTGCCAACCAAGAAACAGAGGTCCAGCAAAATTACCAGTCAGATATGAGGAAAAAGAGTATTTCTAGACGAGGAGAAATTAAAGGAATTTTAAAAACAAGACCAACATTACAGAAAATATTAAGCAGAGTACGCTAAACAAATAATCAACAACCATAGCCAAACCTGAGATCTTAAGTCAACTCCACACAGAAATCAACACACCTAAAACAGTATTCAAAACAGCGCATAAATATAAAAAGAAAAAAACAGTAACACACACATTTGTATCAAAATGATAGTAACAAACACATATATAAAATATGACACTCAATGTTAGTGGATTAAATACACCAGTCAAAAGTCAAATGGCATCACACTTCAGAGAAAAATGAGATTCATCAATATGTTGTTTAAAAGAAACACATTTCAGAAACAAAGACAAGAATAGACTAAACATCAAAGGATTGAAAAAATACCATCCTAAGAGCAAATGGAAAAAAAAGCATCAGTGGCAGTATTAATCTGTGATAAAAATAGTTTTAGCTTGCAAAGCAAGATCTATCAAGAGGGACAAATAAGGGCATTACCTAAGGAACAACAGAAACCAGAAAATCCAACCACCATAACCACCTATGCATGCAATAACAACTCTTGAAATACGTCGATCAAACTCTTTTAAAACTGAAGAGAGAAATAGACAAGACAACAAGCACAGCAGGAGTTTTCGAGATACCACTCTTGAGAAAAGGCAGCTCATCAAGAAAAAAACTCAATAAAGATGCAGAAGAACTAAACAAAGAACTAAACAACTTGATCTCCTGGACGTCTACAGAGAACTCCATCCAACAAGACAGTAGACTTTTTCTACAGTGCACATGGAACGTTCTCTAAAATAGACCTGCTGGTAGGGCACAAAGTCAGTCTTAATAAATTTTAAAATATTGACATTCCATTCTAGAACCAATTTTCTTGGACCACCAAGCTATAAAATGAGAAATCAATAATAGGTAGTGTAAGGACAAAAGATCCAATACATGAAAATAAGCAACACATTACTTAAAAATTTTTGAGTAACTGATGAAATAAAGAATGGACTCTAAGGAACAAAATGCTTTGAAAATGATGATGGCAGCATATATGCAAATGTGCTTGACATATTGGATGAATATATGGATTGTGATAAAAGATATAAGAGCCCCCAATAAAAGTATTAAGAGAAAAAAAAAGCACGGACTCTAACAAGTTTCTTGAAACAAATGAGAACAAAAACACAACCTGGCAAAAACTTTGGGACACAGCAAAAACAGTACTGAGAAGGCAATTTATGCTATATATATATATATATATGTATATATATATATTATATATATAAAAGAAGAGAGAACCAAAAGTAAAACTTTCATCCAGCATCTTCAATAACTAGAACAAGAACAAAAAAACAGAAAAGCACCAGGAGACATGAAATCACAAAGATTTGAGCTGAAACAAATAAATCAGAAAACAGAAAAGCAATAGGAAAAAGAAAATTAATGAGAAAAATGTTGACTCTTTGAATTAACATAACAGAATCATAAACCACTAGCAAACATAACAAGTGAAAAGAAAAAGATCCAAATAATGAGAATAAGAAACTAATGAGATTATATCCCAACAGATCCCAATGAATTGGTAAAAAACAAAAGATTATATTACCATAAATTTTAAAATAGATGAAATGGACAAATTTCTTGAGACAAACTATCAACCAAAACTAATACAGACTGAGATAGAAAACCTCAACAAGTCCATAATAAAATTACTAAATCATTAAAAAACTACCAAGAATAATAGTCCAGGGCCAGATGACTTCACTAGAAAATTCTCCGAAGCATTCAGAAGAGTTCACATAAATTCTAAACAAAGTATTCCGGAATATTGAAAGGAGCAGCATATTACAGACACATCTTATGAAGCAAGCATAACCCTGATAACAAAACTAGGCAAATATATTATCAAAAGAGAGAAGTATAGATTAATATCCCTCTAGAATATAGACGCAAAAATGCTCAACAAAATACTTGCTAACAGAATCCAATAATATTAAAAAAACCCAACAACACGATGATCAGGTTGGATTCATACAAGGAACACAAGGATGATTCAACATTACAGCAATTGACACAATTTGTCATACAAACACAACAAAAATAAGAACCATATATTATATCAGTAGACACATAAAATGTATTTGACAATATCCAACCCCACTCCTGGTAAAAATACAGAATAGGAAAAGGCAGAAAATTTCTCAACTCAATAAGAACCATATATGCAAAATAATTAATTAATTAAAGAAGACCCATGTATGCAAATCTAATGGTTAACAACTCATTCAACAGAGGAAATTGATAGCATTCCTCTTGAGAATAGGAACCAGACAAGGTTGTCCCTTATCACCACTCTTATTGAGTATTTTGCTGGAAGGCTTAGCCAGAGCTATTAGACAATAAGCACAAATCAAAGGCCCCCAGATTAGTAAAGAAATTAAACCCTCATTTGCATATGATGGTTTTTTTATGATATGATTTTTATATGTAGAAAACTCCCTAAACTTGACCCCAAAATTGGCAGTATGGTAGGATACAAGATTAACATGAAAAATAATGTGGATTTTTATATATTAATGAAAAGTACACTGAAAAAGAAATCAATAAAATATCATTTACAATAGCCACCCCCAAAATTAAATACTTGATTAGGAGTAAACCTAATCAAAGAAACAACTCTTATACAAAGAAACTAGATCATTACAAGAAGCCAAGGAAGATCTATGTATTGGAAGAATATTCTATGTTCGTGGATAAGAAGGTTTAATATTCTGGCGATACTATACTAATCTATCTATAAGTAAAATGCAATTTCATTCCAGATCCTGACTTTAACTCTTCAGTGAAATGGAAAAACTGCTTACCAACTGAATTACTTACTGAGTAAGCAAAGGAAAAACCCATAAGCAAAGAGCTTGTTAAGAAGAACAAAGTAGGCAGCTTCTTAGCTCCCAATCTCAAAAACTATTATGTAGCCACGGTAGTGAAAATAGCCTGGTATTGGTGTAATGATAGGTGCATAGACAAATGGACAGAATAGAGAACACAAAAATATAGCTACAGACAAATGATCTTTGACAAGGGGCCAAAAAACTTTACATGGAAAAATGATGGTCTCTTTACCAAATGGTATTGGCAAAACTGTATTTCCATGTACAGAAGAATGAAACATGATGCCAACCTCCACCCATGTACAAAAAGAACTCAAGATGGATCAAGACCGAATGCAAATTCCAGAACTATAAAGATCACCAATGACAAAAGAGAGACAAACTTACAGGCTTTATTACACAGAATAAGCACACTCTCGAATATAGTAAGGAAACATACACATGATAGGATAGATGGCAGGGATATACTAAATAAAAACAAAACACTTATGTGTACCAAAAGACTTCACAAAGAATGAAAAGAAAACTGACAGAGTAGGGAAAAAAATTTGACGACACAACAGAGGGGGCAAATCTCTGAAATGTATAGAAAATTGCAGCATCTCAAGAAGAAAAGGATAAGTAAACCAACTAGAAGATAGATAAAGGATATAAAATACAGTTCAAGGATGACATCCAAATGTCCTACAAACATATGAAGAAATGCTCATGATCACTAGCCATCCAGGAGAAGCAAATCAAAACAAAAATATGATAGGACCACACACCAGCATTGAGAGCAAGGTTCAAATACTCAGAAAATAACAAATGTTAGAGAGACTGTGAGAAATGGGAACCCTTAGACACTGCTTGTGGGACTGTAAATGCAACCTGGTGGAAAATAATATGGCATTGCCTCTAACGACTGGGAAGAGAAATTCTGTATGGCCCAGCAATCTCTCTATTGAGGATACATCTTTAAGACACACATACATTTATACACCCATGCTTGCAAGAGCAAGAAGATGGGAATTATCTAAATGCCCATAAATAGAAGGATAAAGGAACTTTGGCACATGAGCACAATGGAACACTATGCATTGCTACAAATCAATGGCAATACCATGAAGCACTTCATGACGTGGATGTACAAGGAGAACATTACGCCAAGTGAAATAAGCAAATCCCAAAAGAACAAATATTATATGAGAACACTGATAGCAGTGGGGAGGAAGAGACAAGATAAAGACTCAGCAAAGAGACAGACTTTGCAAACTGCCAAAGGGGAGGGAGCACTGGGCTGTGCTGTGGATGAATGTTGACAGGCAAAATGGAAGATGGTGGTCCAATGGGGTGAGAAAGTGGGGAGGCGGTAGACCACAGGTGAGTTTTATGAGTGGTTTGGACTATTGAATGCACAGCTGATAATCTGCTAAGTATACCCCCACCTAAGTCACAATTTTAAAAATTGTTCTTTAAAACAAATTTTTTTAAAGACTGCTCATAAAGAATTCTAACTTCCAAAACTCTATATAGGGCTTCCATGAGTCAGAATCAACTAGTCAGAAGTGGGGGTTGGGTTTTGAAGACGTATGGGAAAAGCTGGTGGGTGGCACAGAGGCTCAAGCTTTTGCTGGACAACCAAGGCTGGTGTGAACTCACCAACCTATCCAATGGGAAAAGTAATGGGACAGTCTACTTCCATAAAATTTAAAGTTTTAAAGCTTTATAAACCCTCTGGGAAGTTCTACTTTGTTCTAGGTCAGTGTCTCACAACCTGTAGGTCACAACCTCTGTGGGGGTTGAACAACCCTTTCACAGGGGTCACCCAATTAATAACAGTAGCAAAATTACAGCTTTTGCTACATGAAGTAGCAATGAAAATAATTTTATGGTTGGGGGTCACCACCACATGAAGAAATGTATGAAAGGGTCATGGCATTAGGAAGGTTGAGAACCACTGCTCTAGTGATTCCTATGAATCCGAATCAACTCAACATCAAGAATTTAGTTTGAAAGAAATATAAATTATGAGAAATGTTAAAGATTTGAACAGAGGCAGTTATAAATGACTTGACAATGAAAGATAAAAGCTAAGAACTCAATGCAAAGAAGTTTGGTCCTGGGGCTGCTACAGTTTCTAAGGGTTGGGCTTATCTAGTCACAAGAAAATTTTTGCTACAGATACTTACCTGCCAACCTCCCACCATGACATAAAAAAGGTCTGTAATTCTGAGATGGAAAGGGGGGAAGAAAAAAAACTTGATTGCTGTTCCAAAAGAAGTTGAATAAATATTCTGTAGCAGCAGCCACTGGAGGGAGGACTTGATGTTAGAATAGGAAAAAAAACATCTTATCTAGGGCTTTATGTGAACATAATATTTTGTTAAATTCAATTCTATTTGTTTAAATGACAAATGCTGAAAACACCACTTTTTCTACATGAGCGTTAAACTTCCTTTCACAGAAAAACAGATGTTGATTCAACTGTCCTTTATTGGTACACAAATTAGCAGAAAGAAAATTATAAAGCTGCCTGAGCTGACAAAAGAATTAGCACCGCTGGTTGGTCTAAGTATATACATAAAGGCCTATACTTGATTCTAAATGAGCCTGTATTTGGTTGATTTGAAATATTATTCACTGCATTTGCTACAGGACTCCACATACTCCTTAGTCCTTTAGAAAACTATCTGAAATCTGACGACAAATAATTTGGCAAGACTGCTTCAAGTGTGTCATTGCTCATGATGTGGGTGAATGGGTTCAGTTTTATTTCATTGCACATGAAACTATACCTATTTTTTAGTATTACACACACTTGTTTTACACACACACACACACAAGCATACACACGTATTATTACAAGTATTGCAAGGCATTATAAGAATCCCAAAGAAAGTGGCAAGTCTCCAGTGCTGACTTTTTGCAAATCACTAAATACAGTTAGAACTAAATTAAGTTTTCATACAACTATTAGCACAGAACTAGAAGACCTTAAAAGTGAGTTCTGAAGCAGTCTTTTACAAATTCACAATATTGTATTGTTTTATATTACATGCTTGTATAGACAGATAACATACTTTCATAAAGTCTTGAAACAATTCCAAATATAACAGCAACTCTCAGGTTTCAAAATAATGCTTTAAGCCAGCGGTTCTCAACCTGTGGGTCCCGACCCCTCTGGGGGAATCAAATGACCCTTTCACAGGGGTTGTCTAAGAAAGCACATATTTCCAATGGTCTTCGAATCAAGACACCACTCTTCTAGCCATTTCCAGGTGGGTCCGCCCACATGCATATATGCTCACATACAAGTACCCACAAAATTTCATTTATTTATAATTAGAAATAAATATTTTACTATATAATTACATAGTTTGTGATTATCACTATGCTTTAATTACGTTCCATTTGTAACAATGAAAATAAATCTGACATATCAGATATTTACATTGCAATTATGGTTAGGAAGTAGCATTGAAAAAAATTTTGTGGTTAGGATCACCAGAACATGAGGAATTCTATAAAAGGGCCACAGCATTAGAAAACTTCAGAACCACTGCCTTAGACAATCAACCTTTGGAATGGATGCATTAAACTCAGGACACTATTCTGATTTAATCAGACCACTAACAAAAATTACCCATTAGTTCTAAAAACCATCCAGAAAAAAAGCAATAACTGAAGTGTTAAGTAAATTCTGAAGTAAATTCACTGGAGAAACACAGGAACTCACCTGACAAGAGATTCACTTGAATTTAAAGACCTAAACTAAAAACTGTGAATTTGGAAATAATTTGATAGCAACAAATAGGAAGGAAGCCTAATTCAGGTAAATGTGTTAAAGGAGAAAAATAACAATGTTATTAATACAAGAGGTTGTTAAAAACTTCATAAAAAAATGAAACGTTAAAGGATTTTTCCACAAACCTTTCAAAGTACTTTCATATGGTATGCATACCATATTACATAGATATGCTTTTTAAAATTGTTACTGTTGTTATTGAGTTGGTTGCTGTGTTAGTCCGGGTAGACTAGAGGAACAAACTCATAGACATGCATATGGATAAAAGGGAAAGGTTTATATACAACAGGAATGCGACATTGAGAAAGCATCCCAGCCCAGTCCAGTTCAAAGTCCAATATTAGCCCATATGCCCCATATCAGTCTATAAAGTCTCCTTCCGACTCACAATGTCACAGGCCAGTGGGTGCAGAGTCCCGGCACCAGCAGGGGTCTCCCCATGGAGACTCAGGGTCCATCAACAGCATCCAGTGGTGGTAAAAGCAACTCATAGCTGGCAGGGGTCTCCACGTGGCTTCTTCAGCTTCAGAAGTCTGCTTCCATCAGGGTAAGGCCATGTGGCTTCTCCTCCATGTCCTCGGATGCTGCCATCTTGTCTTGTCCACAGTTCACTGTCTCTGAGACTAACTCCCAACAACTAGGGAGATAGCTTCTCATCTCCAAGAGGAAAATATCTTGAAATTTCCCAAAAGTCTCAGGAGAAAGCCATGCCCCCACGGAAACCTCAATGGCTATCTCCAGATTAACAGGCTAGACTCCACCCCTACATCTCAATCATGAAATTAACATAAGCACATTACCACCACAGTTGCAATTCATCATGACCTTATGTATGAAAGAAGGAAAAATGGGCAATGCACAATCTTGTGGCACTTAACAATTGTTGCTATGTTTAAGATCACTATTGTAGCTATTGGGGTCTTCCTCTTTCTTATTGACCCTGTCCTTTACCAAGCATCATGTCCTTCTCAGGGACTGGCCCGTCCTGATAACACATCCTGAGGATGTAAGAATAGATTCACCACCCTTGCTTCCCAGAAGCACTCTGGCCTTTATTTCTTCCAAGGCAGACTTGTTTGATATTCTTTGAGAACATCCTCATTCAAACACATCAATTCTCCTCTGGTCTTGCTTCATTGTCCAGCTTGCACATGAATATAGGTATTTGAAAAATACCCTGAGTTGCCAGGTTTATCTTAGTCTTCAATCTGAAATCTTTGCTTTCAGTTGAGCAAGCAAACAAAATACTTTAAAGAGGTATTTTGTAGCAGATTTGCCCAGTGTTGTTTGATTTCTTGACTGTTGTGTCCAGAGGTATCATTAATTGTGAATCCAAGTAAAATAAAATTCTCAACAAATTTACACTCTTCTACATTTATTATGATGTTGCTTACTAGTCCAGTTATGAGGATTTTTGTTTTATGTTGAGGTATAATCCATACTGAAGGCTGTCATCTTGAATCTTCATCAGAAAATGCTGTAAGTCATCTTCACTCTCAGCAAAATAGGCTGTGTCATTTGCATAGTGCAGCTTGTTAATGAATCTTCCACCAATCCTGATGCTGCATTCTTCTTCATACAGTGAAGCTTCTCAGATTGTTTGCTCAGCATACAGACTGAATAATTATGGTGAAATTCAAACTAGGTTGTGTCCCCTCGTCTGTTCAAATGACTGTCTTTTGGACTATTTACAGGTTCTACATGAGTACATGCAGTCTGAAATTCCCATTCTTCCTAGTTTTATTCAATTGGATAGCTACAATTGGGTAGTTTGCTTGTTTAATTAAAACTATATCACAGGCCTCTCTCTGAAGGGATGGCCCCTGCATAGGACTTGATATCGCTCGACCTGCACAGGTCTTTCTCCTTTTTCCTTCTCTGTTTTTCTCTTCAATAAACTTGCTCTTTAATTCACACACATACACAAAAACTATATCTCAGAAGCACTAGTACACTGAGCTTCTATGTGCATTCAAAATATAAAAAGCTATTTTATTTTAAATACAAATAGGTGCCTTTAAGATATGAATAACCTTATGATGTTTTAGAAACAAAAATGTTTCTAAAATATGAATTGTTTATCCATATTTTAAATGCATAGGAAATCTCACTATCTTATGGGTTCTGTGATATATATTCGATAAAATACAATCAATTTTATTAGAGAATTAATTCTTAATTTGTGGTTTGATTTTCAGATTTACCCACATTAATCAAATGCCTTTTTAAATAAATTAAAAACATTACAAATGAGTTAATTTACCAAAACTAATTAAAAAATAAAGCATTACTATAATTAAGTATTGTGAAGGATTAAAATAAACTCACCTAAATGTTTTCCAAAAATTCAAACCAGAAATATTACTATTACTGTTCTTATATAATAAAGGCTTCTTTATCTTCTCACAATGTATTGGCTGCTCACAGCAAATCCCACTAAGTGGTTGACAGCATTGTGTTTGGTCACATTGGGATTACCAGACCTCAACTGGCAAGCCACTAAGAATGCTGGCAAGTTGACACAAAACTGAACGATCCCAGTTAGTAGCTGAGTTTTTGAGCATTTAACCAGTGCATGTATGACCAAGACTTTCCAATATCGATAGAATATATAACTAAAACTGGGCATTTGATTGATTTTTCTCGGCTGATTGATGAATTCCACTTTTCCACCAAGTGAATTTGGAGAGCTAAATGTGTGTAAGGTACATAAAATGCCATATTTAACTACCTTTCTCCATATGTTTATTAAACACTAAACTTTGGACATACTGGCCATCTCTCCATCCAGCAAAAGATTCATAAGAAAGTGAATGTTACTGAAAGAAAAGAGGGGTAGCCACAAAGGAAATAAAGAGGTGAAAGTATCCTCACTTGTAATTTATGTGATGGGTTGAATAGAAAATTTCAAGGAAACTATAAAACAACCTAGTACACTCAGGGTGACAAGGATGTGGGGCACATGGCACAAAGGTAAAATAGGACCACTATTTTAAAGACAGATTGGCCCAACAGGGACAGTGAATTATTTTATGTGGCTCTTCTAGTAAAGTCTCCCTGCAAGGGTCTAGTAAGAAGGTGGGGGGGGGTGG